>JASTWK010000420.1:0-158291 GCA_030770225.1 Temnothorax unifasciatus | reverse complement strand
GATATTGTAAATCACAAATACAACCTTGAAGCATAGGTTTTTCTTATTGTTTTACATTGCTGTATATCACTCTCATCGTCACTACTGCTAGAAAAAAATTTTTTTTTCCTTTCTTGCCTCCTTTTTCTGGCAGCGGCTGTCACATTTGTTAAATTACAAAATAGGAATCTTCTAAGTTCGATGTCTCCTCTGCTTGAGCAAGCTTATCTAATGCTCTTATATAATCATCTGTAAAAAAAATTTGTGTTTTGCTGAATATTATCTATACTATTATTATAAGACACAGAGTTTGTAGCCTTTTTTTGTTCGCTATGATCTCGGAAACCAATGTATTGAATTTTTACTAAAAGTATATGAAATAGGGGTAGAATTTCCCGGGGGAGTGTTATAGGGTGGTTATAATTTTTTGTTACCGATTTTCTGGAAACCGGTTTTTTTTAATTTTTCGAGAAATAATTGACCGGAATTTTAAAGAATTGTATATCAAACAGGGGTAGAATTTCCCGGGGAGTGCCATAAAGTGTATAATTTTTTGTTGCTGATCTTTTTGGAAACCGGTATCAGAAGTTTTTGAATTAGCCTTTTTTTTGGTCGTTAAATGGACCCAAATTTTTACTAAAAGTATATGAAATAGGGGTAGGAATTTTCTGGGAGTGTTATAGAGTGTATAGTTTTTTGTTATTGATTTCGGGAAATCGGTTTTTTTATTTTTCTATTTTTCGAGAAATAATTGATCACATTTTAAAGATTGTACATAAAACAGGGGTAGATTTCCGGGGAGTGCTATAAAGTGTATAATTTTTATCACCGATTTTTGTTGGAAATCGGTATCAGAAGTTTTTCGAATTTTTGTGAATTCCCAGGGAGTGCCATAAAGTGTATAATTTTTCGTTACCGATCTTTTTGGGAAACTGGTATTATTTCTTATTTAACCGAATTTTTACGAAAAGCAAAGTTGTTTAAATTCATATGTTTAATTATTAATCAATATCGAAAGTCGCTAAATTCACATATTAAATATATATATTAATCACTATTGAAAATTGCAAAATTCATATCTTATGGTAAACGTCAATAACGAAAACTGACAGTACAGATATTGTACAGATTATTAAAATAGCGAAGGAGAGAAATTGAGAGTTAACAACGGATTGTGAATACAACGGATGTCAATCGATATGGTTGTGACAGGAAGATAAAACGTGGAGAGGAAGGGGGAAGATAAAGTAAGTTAAAGCTAAATAAAAATAAAATGTATTATGGTTAATAATTAAAGTTACAATAAATATTTATTTTTTAATTTAAAACAGAAAATAGTGAGAAAGATATTGAGATAAATAGAAGTAAATAAAGAAAGAGAGGTTTTGGAAACTAAGGATTTGGAACGAAGATATGGAGTAGGAGAGCGTGTGAGAGTAAGAGATAAATAGAAGGTACATATTGTACAGATTTATTAAAGTGTTTAACGTACATACTTACAGACACTGGGGTATCTCATACCCCAGTGGCGCTTTACGTAATTTTCGGAGGTGTGCGCTTTAAGAGTTAACTTACTTTATTTAAAGCTATGCGTACGATAGTAATGGAGTATATGGAGAGAGGGGAGAGAGGGGAGAGAGGGAGAGAGGGAAGAGAGGGAGAGAGGGGAGAGAGGGAGGGAGAGGAGAGAGAGGCGAGAGAGAGGGAGAGAGGGAGAGAGGGAGAGAGAGGGAGAGAGGGAGAGGAGGGAGAGAGGGAGAGAGGGAGGGAGGGAGAGAGGAGAGAGGGAGAGTAGAGAGAGGAGGAGGGAGGGAGAGAGGAAAGGGAGGGAGGGAGGTAGGGAAGGGAGAGGAGGGAGAGAGGAAGAGGGGAGAGAAGGGGAAGAGAAGAGAAGAGATAGAGAGATAGAGAGAGAGAGAGAGAGAGAGAGAGAGAGAGAGAGAGAGAGAGAGAGAGAGAGAGAGAGAGAGAGAGAGAGAGAGAGAGAGAGAGAGAACTATTTGTGTGTCTAATACCACATGTTATCCGGGTGAAGCCCGCGGGCATGCTAGTAATTATATTATACACAGATATATAATACCATCTGATTACCCGGGCTTCGCCCGGAGTCGCTTTTTTTAAAGGAGTTTCATAAAGAGTCTGGTTTAAACTTAAATATAAATCTGCATTAAAATTTGTAACTTTTTAAAATTTTATGTAAAAACGTTCTATTTTTCTCAAAAGATCATTTTCGTGTTCCACATTTTCAAAGTTTCAACTTTTATATATCTCAGAGAAAATACACTATTTTCCACACCACCTTGGAGGTATAGTGTTAGGCGCGTTTTTTTTAACGTGGTATCCCTAGTAGGCCTAATCCACTGTTTTTTTTTATTTAACGTTTAATTTGTTTTTTAATCATTAAAACTTTTTTGTTGATTTCTGTTCGTTATTTAAACTGATTATAATAGATATATTTTATTGTATACTGCGTTTAACGCAGAATGCATTTTTACAATTTTACTGCGCTCTGCGCAGAATGCATTTTCACAATTTTACTGCGCTTCGCGCAGAATGCATTTTCACAATTTTACTGCACTTCGCGCAGAATGCATTTTCACAATTTTATTGCTCTTTGCGCAGAATGCATTTCATAATACTACTGCGCCCTGCGCAGAATGCATTTTAACTTTATTCATTTCTTTGCGCGACAATTTTTTTTCGGTTTTTTTCTTCTAAATTTATTTACCATGATTTCAATGTTATTTCAATATTTTTAATTATTTTTATGTAGATCTAGATATTTATTTCTCCGTTTTTTTTAAATTATTATTTGTCTCTTTGCTTTAATTATATATTTGGAATTACGGATTAGTACCTTTTTTCATTTTGGTTGTAATATAATTCCGATATTATTTAATTTTTACATTTTATTTTCTGTCTTGTAGACATTATTGTGCTTTTTTTTTAATGTTAATTTCAATGGTATTTACAGTGTAAATATGCAATATAAAATTTTGTCATTATGTAATTGTAATTGTTTTTATTCTTCCGGGAAGGGTAATAATATTTTCTCTTCTATAATTCTCAGACAATTTTTAATCGTTAAAAACCTCTGTGAAAACAACATTGCGAGTTTTATTACTCTCATCAGGAATCAGTATTGTTTGGTCCTTTGTTGAACCAATCCGTGAGAGTCCTACATATAATTGGCCGTGTGAAAAGACTTCGTTTCTGAGGTCTACGCCAACTACTTTGAAGGTTTGTCCTTGAGACTTATTAATCGTCATAGCGAAACACGTTCTGACAGGAAACTGCAGCCTTTTAAACGCAAATGGCAAATCCGTAGGGACCATAGGTATTCTTGGAATTAATGCTATTTCACCGGCTGCAGGTCCTGTCAGAATGGTTACTTCTATGACGTAAGCCATGAGACGCTTAACTTGCAGTCTCGTGCCGTTGCAAAGCCGTGGTGGTTTAAGATTTCGAAGCAGCATTATTGGGGTATCAACTTTTAATTTCAGTTTATGTGGAGGCAATCCTGCAGGGTTAAGAGAGTTGAGAAACTCTATCGGATAGTGGATGACTTCATCTCCATTTACCATTGTGTCTATTGACTTATATGTTTTACATTCAGTGGTGACTTTTTGTAAAACTATTTCATTAATCTCCTCTGCAGCTTTATTTTTTGCAGTTACGATTGCACGTTCGCAAAGCCAATTTGTTTCTTTTTGTGTTAAATTCTGAATATCTGGATAAACATTGTTAATAATTTGATCAATAGTTCGGACACAAGTTCCTACCATATCAGAAATGTTAATGTAGCCATTCTGCGTTATAGAGATAGAGCCGTCACCAATTTAAGCAAATACTCTGCAAATTGTTCTAAATTCTTGTCTCCTCGTAAATGAACTCGCATATTAATAGTCAGTCGAAGTTTTTTTATATGCTGCCAAATTTCAGATTTTTTCATGCATACTTTCATAATATCCGCACGCGTTCCTTTAGGCACCACTGGCAAAGTTTGCCTGAAATCACCAGTAAAAACAAATGTTACCCCACCCATTACCTTTTCTGATGTTCTCAAGTCTTTAAGGGTTCGATTGACAGCATCTATATGCGACTTGTGCGACATCGTACATTCGTCCCATACTATCAAGATGCCTGTTGGAGAAGTTTACCAGTAACACCATTTTTTCTCACGGAACATACCGAACTTTGGTCCAAGGACACATTCAGTGGCAACTTAAAAGTAGAGTGAGCAGTTCTTCCACCACTTAAAAGAGTGGCAGCTATGCCTGATGAAGCAACCGCGATAGCGATCTTCTTTTGACTTCTTACTTTCGCCAAAATCAATGAAATGACAAACGTTTTACCAGTACCTCCTGGCGCATCTATAAAGTAAATGTTACCCTTATTATCTTCGACACTATTTATTATTTCGTCATATACCATTTTTTGTTCTGTATTTCAGTTTCACTTCGTTTTCTTGCAGATATACTTGTAAATCGTCGATATTGTATACTGTTTCTTGTAAGTAAAGTAGGTTATCTATGTTTGAATCCTTGCGCTGAGGCTCTGGCAAACCAAACTCTTTCAAGCACTTTTCGCCATAAGTGAACACTATGTCCTCAATAAGAATCAACCCCTCATTGAAAATTTCCTCTGTGAACTGAACCTCACTATTCTTACTTTTCTGTCGAACCCGATGTAAAATATCATCGCATAGGTGTGTCCGGTATGCATTCCATAATTCTAAAGGATTAGACATTTCACAAAACATTAGCATAATGCTAAATAACTCTCTCATTTTGTGTGCACTTTCTGAAATAGCTGCATCTGACAGTGTATCTCGCCAGTGCGTATCACTCTCAAGCAAATTCCGGGCTTGACACGCCGCACGATAAGTGGGCATTATTTCATCATTCACCGTCTTTAAATCATTAAAAGACGTCGGCCCTCTGACGTGATGTAGAAGTAGTCTAAGATAAAAGCATTCTGAATAATTAGGGTGTATAGTATACACTCGCCCTAATACTGTATCCCGCTTTATACCTGGACAACCATCTACATCTTGGCCCCGTTTTCTCCGTTGCCATTTTTTGTTAGACCATTTATAATAAGCCGGTACTTGGTGATAAAGCAAAGTCTGTGCAAATTTATCAACTGCACATAGAGCAAAGAATGCTGTCAGAGTGGTTTGAGGTGGATTTTCTATAACTTGCTGTATATTTCTTTCAGTAAAATATACTCTTTGCCCATTTTCTAAATGGACAGATAAATGAACAACTGGAGGATAGCGCTCGTGAATAGAAAATCCTAGTATTCTCCAGATACTTTCAGAAGTACTCAAATATCTTCCATTCAAATAATTCTGAACCTCATCTTTTTTATTTTCAACGGCAAACGTAGCCGTTACCTTTATTAATATACTTACATATATATTTAATTGCTTGCACAGAATGGCAATATTCAACGTTGACGTGTGCAACGAAGCATCTAGAAAGAATCGGACAATATGGGACTATCCATTTATTATCAACAATGAAATTACAATGCGATAGAGTATAAGTGTTTCCACCGTCAGCCGGACAACTTCTTCTGTACTTAGGGTATCCATCATCGCCAGTTTGTGTATACTGAAGAAACTCACGGGGATATCTTTTTGAACATGTACCGTTTGACATGCACGGTAATAAGAAATTGACAGCTCCACATGGACCGTGGATCATATTCTTGCATACTATGTCATAAAGTAATGGATCTTCATCCTTATTGGGAATTTCAGCTGAAATAATGCTATCTATTTCATCAGATTTTATTTTGTCGACTAACCAAATTAAAATATAGGCATGAGGCAAACCTCTCTTCTGCCATTCAATTGAAAACATGTAGCATCGAACTTGACCAAAAATCCTTCTTTGTTATGATTTTCATAAGTTGTTGTACTTTTAAGTGAAATACTCTCGCAACAATGTCGTGTCTTTCACTTGGACGTTGACCAGGATACAATTCTATTTTAATTTCAGGCCATTCTGGATTGCACGTGAATGTGATAAATAAATCAGGTCTTCCGTAATTACGAACATATGTAAGGGCATCCTGTGTCCGCTCATGGAGATATCTAGGTGATCCTACAAATGTGGATGGTAAAATAACCAGTTGCCCTATATCTGCCACATTAAAGTCTTCATTTACAGCATCTCTCAAATGTATATATTTTTCAGCTCGTAATGTTTTTTGATGTGCCCGAATAAAATTTAATCGTTCAGTAATCATTTTTGCACCCATATCAACGCAATATTGATTAAATAACTGGCTATATCTGTGTAGCGTGTTAAAGCTATTTTCTCTTACCATAAGTTTATACGCATAAAACTGCATACAGGAAACCATTTTGTGAGGATTATCTTGTCCAGTAGTTGGTACTATTTGTGGAATACTGATGTTATAACCATCTTCGCCTCTTATGAATATAAGAGGGTACTGCAATGGATCATAAGAACGGTGAAGTTCAGATATTCTTTGAAATGTATTATCGCGTGATCGCAATACTATATCCCTAAATCCACAGTCTTCGTCAACCATCAATACTGCGACTTCGTTAGTTGTTGGAGCATTATAGCGACCTCTATGTTCACCAAGCGGTCGCTTTTCAGCATGAATTACAATTTTATAGTTATCTTTGTTAAGTGCCATTTGTTCAATAGCTGTTATAAAGCTACGTACATAACTATTATTGTCATGAAGAATCTGTTGTAAACTTTTCAAAATTTCTATTTTGAGAGATGGTGCAGAATCATGTCGCAAATTTAATTGTTCGTCTTCTGATGTGAAATAAATTTGTAGAAATTGAGCTCTTGTGTCTAATGAAGGTAATAAACTGCCAATCAAATGATATATTTGGCCATGCACTTTATACGTTGGCATGTAGTTACCTTCTCTAACTTCTTTACCTCCAAAAGATGTCATTGCAAAACATCCGTTGTATTTTCGAATATTCTTCTGAAAATGTTTTGATCTTGGATGCGTTCCAATAAGTAATTCTTTCAGAATTCCGAATGGTTCATCAACATCATTTAGTTTGACGTGTCCATTAGAACAACAAATTCCCAATGATTCTGCAGACCATTTTTTGGCGCAACAATAATTACAAACTTTTTCCATTTTTCCTATTAAAAAATCTGAATGACCTAAATAATCATTACTGGATTGATAATAAAATGCAGATCTAGGTCCAATGAATGAATTGAATACATTTCTCGTCTGGTTTACTTGACATCGTCGACGCTTTAAGCGTTCTTCTCTCTCTGGTCTGGTCTCATTGGCTCTAGCCACGGTATATCGAAGTTTTCTTCCTTCTAAGTGCATTTCTCTTTCAGCACTGGTTTGATTAATTCTGACTTGAGAAATGTGCAATCGATTTTGTTCTAAACGTTTTTCCCTTTCAATATTTGATTCGTTAACTCTAGATCTAAACATACGTAAACGTGATTCTAACAATCGTGTCTCCCTTTGAGAAACACTTTCTAAGTTTCTAGCTTGTGTCATACGTCGAGCGTTAGACATTGATCGGGAAAGTTGTGATTTTTTTGCTTTAGGCATTTTCCAAAAATTTACAAAGTAATTAAACGACAACAAAATAAATACCTATAATCATTAACAAAATCAATACCTCTAATTATTTACGAAGAAAGTAGTAAAAATAGGAACTAATTATTTATAAAGAAAGTAGTAAAAATAGAAAATTTCTTCTTTTTTCTTTGCCCTTTACCTTTTTTCTTTATCACACTTCTGCTTTCTTTCGTCTCTTTCACAACAAAATAAACACCTGTAATAAATACCTTTAATTATAATCATCTTGAGGAATCGTCACCACGTTTTAACCAAGGATTCTTGGTCATTTTAAATTAATGTAATTTTACATGCTTATAATATAAACGTCTTGATTAAATAATTAAATTCATTGCGTAAAATATAGTTTTTAAGTTATTGACGTTCAAACATACACCACCCGTAAAGATTTTATATATTAGTATATTTTCTTCTTTTTTCTTTGTCTCACCTTTACCTTTTTTTATCACACCTCTGTTTTCTTTCATCTCTTTCACAACAAAATAAACACCTATAATCAATACCTATAATTATAATTGTCCTGAGAAATCGTCACCGCGTTTTAACCAACGATTTTTGGTCATTTTAAATTAATGTAATTTTAAATGCTTATAATATAAACGTCTTGATTAAATAATTAAATTCATTGCGTAAAATATAGTTTTTAAGTTATTGACGTTCAAACATACACCACCCGTAAAGATTTTATATATTAGTATAGTTTCTTCTTTTTTTTTGTCCCACCTTTACCTATTTTTTATTACACCCCTGTTTTCTTTCATCTCTTTCACAACAAAATAAACACCTATAATCAATACCTATAATTATAATTGTCCTGAGGAATCGTCACCGCGTTTTAACCAACGATTTTTGGTCATTTTAAATTAATGTAATTTAATTATAATCGTAACGAATCATCACTGCATTTTAACCAAATATTCTTATTCATTTTAAATCACATTTCCACCAAACATTCTTGGTCATTTTAAATTAATGTAATTTTATATGCTTAATTATAATTGTCATGTCAAATCGTCACTACGTTTTCACCAAACATTCTTGGTCATTTTAAATTGATATAATTTTAGATGCTTATAATATAAGCGGTCAATAGAGACTGTGATATTTAAAATATTTTAATTATAATTGTCGTGACGAATCGTCACCGCGTTTCCATCAAGCATAACCAGGATTCGAACTACCTATTTTTTATTACACCCCTGTTTTCTTTTATCTCTTTCACAACAAGATATACATGAACGATATACATGATATACAGAACGATATACATGAACGACGCTTTCGCGCCCAAAGCGAACGCAGCCTACGTATCGCGGACGCGGATCGTAATGTAGCCAATCGTAGACGAGCAGCTCATCTGTGATTGGCTGAATTCCACGGGCTTGCGCCAAACGCAATAAGTTAAATATATCGTTCATGCATAACTTTTGCTAAAGTCGCACGTAAGACGGTCCTGTCGAGGGAGGTGATAGATCCGCGAGGGTAATATAACTGTAGAGTTTAACTGTTTCCCCTCTACCGTTGCATCCGTTGTCAACCAGGACGCAGCGAGATCGATCGCATTGTCCTTATTGCCGCTCTCGTCGGTGCCCTCCGTCACGTCCGCGAGCGTCTCCATTTTCTCTTGCTGCTCCTGCGGCTGTGTCTCGTGCGCGGAACTCGCAAGATTGTACGAGGTATCGCTCGTCGTGGAACTGTGCTGGTCGTAGAGCGTTTTCTGCGGCAAAGATTCTTGATCTGCCTTCATAGCCGGCATCGTCATTCCCTCGGGCATTATCGAGGTTAAGACACGTTAAGATATACTTCGGACTCGAAGTCAAGGTGCGGTATTGGTGGACAAGGCCGGCGGGAATGACATGTATTATTCTTTCTTGCATAAATTCTGATTATCTTTAATGTTAAAGGTGCCGCACATTAGATTGCTGTTTCTGGATTGTATATGCTTGATGGGTATACAGGAAGGCAATTCGGATGTAGTAAATTTTCAATTACATTTGTAAAACGCAACAGATAGTCATCATGTGCTCCAGTGAAAAAAAATATGTGATAATTGAAGTTGAAGATGGTCTTCAAATTGTACCATCCTGTTGGATCGATGAGAATAAGATTACGTGTTGGTGGCCAAGTCATCTAACCTCAAAAACAGACGTTAATCGAGCAATATTACGTGAAACAATGCCTCGAAAAGGTGACAAGTGGTCGAAGTTGACGATAGTAAAAATTTTTGGCAGTTCAGGTAATTTTTATATTCAAAAATATGGTAACATTTATATACGAGGTCTGACAATAAAGTTAGCGAACTCGTCACAGTACAATTGCTACATATTTTATTACTGATTATCACTGTGTTTCTCTTCAAAATTATAGTCTCCTTGGGAAGCTATACACCAATGCCACCTTATTCACCCTTCAAAGCAGTTTTGGAAATGTTGTGAAATGGTTTTTAAAGATGCCGTCGTGTTACTTTTAATTAATGTCATAAAAAAGTGTGTTCCTCAATGTTTCTTTAATGTTTAGAAAAAAAAGTCACATGGGACCAGATCCGGTGTTTTGAAGGGTGAACAAGGTACTAGTATAGATGTACAGCTTCCCAAGAGGACTACTTTGAAGAAGATAATAGTGATAATCAGCAATAAGATATGTAGCAATTGTACCGTGATGAGTTCGCTAACTTTATTGTCAGACCTCGTATATATTATATATATGTATATATATATATATATATATATATATATATATATATATATATATATATATATATATGGGGCATTCCACGCCAAATCGGACACCATTCAGCTTTTGCATCTCCGATTTTTTTGCAAATTTTTTATGTTTTAGTATTGGTTGAAAGAAACCTTCATGATTTTTTTCAAATTTTTTTGTCAAACCGTTTTCAAAATATCGATTTTTGAAAAATTACTTTTTGAAGATTTACTTTTTTTTTAAACGCCCATAACTTTACGAAAAATGGGCCAAATGAGACGTTTTTTTTTTTTGAAAATTTGTCTTTTTAAACACACTTTTGATAAAAAATATCAAAATAAAATTTCAAACTGTATTTCTATACGATTTTCAAATTTTTAACACAAATTGTTGATTTACAAAGAACACGTACTGATCGATTTTCTCCAAAATTTTTTGTAAAAAACTATTATTGATTCCACAAATTTTAAGCCTAAATTTATAATGGGATAATGACGGGATCTATTTTTTTTCGATTTTTTAATTTCCATTTTTTATTTATCCGTGCTGAAAAATATCTGAAAAGAAAAAATAATTTACACAGGAACTACTATTAATAATTATCTGAGACATAGTGATTACTAAATAGTTTACAAATTGATTTCAGGAAAAAATACAGTTGAATTAAAGCGTTTATTATGCTTGATAAATTTTTTTTTTATTAAGTAGCGTTTATTCAATCATTTGTTTATTAAATGTTAAAGATATATGTTTTTTTAAATAAATAACAATGACTGTTGCCGATAAGTCTGAAAAAAAGATTTATATATATTTTTCAGCACGGATCTATTTTTTTCGATTTTTTAATTTCCATCTTTTATTTATCCGTGCTGAAAAATATATATAAATCTTTTTTTCAGGCTTATCGACAACAGTCATTGTTATTTATTTAAAAAAAAACATATCTTTATCATTTAATAAACAAATGATCGAATAAACGCTCCTTAATAAAAAAAAATTTATCAAGCATAATAAACGCTTTAATTCAACTGTATTTTTTCCTGAAATCAATTTGTAAACTATTTAGTAATCACTATGTCGCAGATAATTATTAATAGTAGTTCCTGTGTAAATTATTTTTTCTTTTCAGATATTTTTCAGCACGGATAAATAAAAGATGAAAATTAAAAAATCGAAAAAAAAAGATCCCGTCATTATTCCATTATAAATTTAGGCTTAAAATTTGTGGAATCGATGATAGTTTTTTACAAAAAATTTTGGAGAAAATCGATCAGTACGTGTTTTTTGTAAATCAACAATTTGTGTTAAAAATTTGAAAATCTTATAGAAATACAGTTTGAAATTTTTTTTTGATATTTTTTATCAAAAGTGTGTTTAAAAAGACAAATTTTCAAAAAAAAAACGTCCCATTTGGCCCATTTTTCGTAAAGTTATGGGCGTTTAAAAAAAAAGTAAATCTTCAAAAAGTAATTTTTCAAAAATCGATATTTTGAAAACGGTTTGACAAAAAAATTTGAAAAAAATCATGAAGGCCTCTTTCAACCAATACTAAAACATAAAAAATTTGCAAAAAAATCGGAGATGCAAAAGCCGAATGGTGTCCGATTTGGCGTGGAATGCCCCATATATATATATATATATGTATATAATACTCAGCAAACACAAATTTTTTTACAGATGATTACATAAGAGCATTAGATAAGCTTGCTCAAGCAGAGGAGACATCGAACTTAGAAGATTCCGATTTTGTAAATTCAACAAATGTGACAGCCGCTGCCAGAAAAAGGAGGCAAGAAAGGAAAAAAGAAAATTTGTCTAGCAGTAGTGACGATGAGAATGACATAAAGCAATTTAAAACAAATAAAAAAAAATCTATAAATTGCAATCGCAATATGGATATTAAGATTGCTCAGCAGAGGGAAATTAATTTACCTACTGTAATCCGAAAAGGTATTTCATTATTAACCAGTTTCAAAACATTCCTTATAGCAAAACGTGGCTGAAACCGTGCCGTCAAGCATTGAAAAGTCGACACGTTTCGTTATCAGGGATAGGTATTATAAAGAAATGATTTACATGATCTCTCTATTTATAATTTTCAGGAAGTAAGAGAAAGGATATTCATTTGTGTAGTCGTAGGCATCAAAGAAGAATCAGTCAGGCAAAAACACATAAATACTTTATAGAAAATAATTTTGGTCATTCAAATCGAAATCAATTAAATATCAATAAAGTGGATAGCAACAATGCAAGCAGCACACTTGAAAATATTGAAACATTCGATAATGATTTCGATGAAATGTTCAATACATTAAATACTTCTTCTAGTGATTTTGAGCAATGCGAGGTGTCAAATGAAATTCTGAATGGTGACAATTATGAATCCCCATCGAACTTTTCAGACAATGAGTCTGATAATGAGTCAATTGTTAATGATGAAGATGACATTACTGATACCTTGAAGGCGGACTTATCACAGTGGGCTTTAAAATATGCGATTCATCATAAGGCCATTAATGATCTCTTACCAATAATTTCTAAATATATACCAAGCTGTTCATTACCACGAAATGCTAGGACCCTACTCAGGACACCTCGTAAAACTAACATTGTTGATTTGGCTGGAGGACAATATGTACATTTTGGACTCATGCCAGCTCTTCACTCAATAATGCAGGAAATAAAAAATGCTGGACTAAGTGTAGACAATATAAATTTATCATTGAATATTGATGGCTTGCCAATATCGAAGTCATCAACCCACTCTTTTTGGCCTATTTTAATATCTGGGAATATTTTTCGAATAGTCGAAGTAATAGGGGTTTATTATGGCCAGAAAAAGCCCACAAATGCTAATGACTACTTAAGAAAATTTGTGAACGAATTAAAATCTGTGATTGATGATGGATTTATTTACGAAAATAGATTGATTAAGGTAAAACTTTCCACAATCATTTGCGATACCCCTGCAAAATCATTTATTTTGAACGTAAAAGGCCATACAGGATTTTCAAGTTGTTCAAAATGTACGATAGTTGGTCAATCTGTAAACAGAACAACTTGTTTTCCATATGAAGACGTTCCAAGTAGGGCTCGAACGGATGAAGAATTTATTCGACAATCAGATGAAGACTATCATCGAGGCAGAACTATATTAACGGAAATACCAAACATCGGATTAGTGACTAATGTAACATTAGATTATATGCACTTGGTCTGCTTAGGCATTGTAAAAAAACTGATATTATTATGGATAAAAGGACCTTTGTCAGTAAGGATTGGTAACAATGACATAATAAAGTGTTCACGATATATGGTTTTACTTCATGACATGATACCATCCGAGTTTTCAAGGAAGCCAAGAGTACTGACAGATGTCAACAACTGGAAAGCAACAGCATTTCGACAGTTTATATTGTATACAGGACCAATTGTGTTGCAATCTATTTTGAAAGAACATATCTATGTACATTTTTTAAGTCTTCATGTAGCATTATCAATACTCGTGAGCCCATCTTTAGTTGAAGAAGAATGTAATATAAAATATGCTGAGGATTTATTAAAATATTTTGTACAAAACTTCCAAACTATTTACGGTGTGCAATTTATGTCACATAATGTTCATATTTGCTCCATTTATGTGATGAAGTCAGAAAATTTGGATCTTTAGACAATTTCAGCGCTTTTCCATTTGAAAATTTTATGATGCAAATAAAAAAAGTGTTGAGAAAATTTGAAAAACCACTACAACAACTAGCACGAAGATATGGTGAACAGAAAATAACATCAGCACAATCAACAAATTCATTTTTGGATACATTATCATTAAAAAAGAAGCATCATGATGGCCCATTGCTATTAAATACAGGAAAAATTCTATCGCAATACAAAATCCTCAAAACAAATTTATTCTATTTAAATTGCGATGAGAAACGAAATAACTGTTTCCTACTAAAAGATAATTCTGTTATTATTGCTTTGAATATAGTACAATTAGAAAATAATGATATTTATATTATAGGACGTAAATGTAAGATATTGACAGGATTATATGATCAACCTTGTGCATCAAAACTTTTAGATATTTATATAATTCGTGACGTCATTAATTCTGAATTATCTTGGTGGCCATTATGTTCCATAGATAAAAAAATGTGGAGAGTACAACTGGCAAAAAAGGATTATGTAATTCCAATAAGACATGTAACATTATAATTAATAAAATGAGATATAAATTCTACTGTATATTTCTGTATATCATTTTTTATATTTTTATTGATAATTTTGGTTATTTTTTGTTCTCTGTCACCTTGAAATTTAATCATCAAATATATTGGTGAAGATCTGTAATGAATAACCATTATATAGATCGAAGCTTTACATAAATATACAAATATATGATGTATTTGTTTTTATTAATTACCTGATAATAATTTAGATACGTGGTACGTTAGTAAAAATTACTTAAATTACTAATTACTTAAATTTTATTACTTAAACTTTGACAGACACAATTATTTTCAACTATTAACTTTTTATATTTTTATATAAAGATATTTTTCACACATCATATATATACATACAGCTGCACAAATTTTTAATATTGACATTATATCTATTATATGTATCAATTTAGTAGAATGCATTTACGTACTGCTTCTATGTACATTATATGCATGTACATTATATGTATATATATACACATGTCTTTTAATATGTTGCAGTGCCACCTTGCAGCAATATTGCTGCAAGATTGCCACAATATTGTATTTCAATATTACTGCAAGATTGCCACAATATTGTATTTCAATATTGCTGCAATGTTGCTGCAATTTTACACTGCAAGAGCAATGTGGCAATATTGCTGCAATGTTGCTGCAATTTTACGCTGCAAGTGCAATGTGGCAATATTGCTGCAATCTTGCTGCAATATAACGTGCTGTTAGGGTGCTTTGATAATCGGAAACGATCAATAAATGCATTTTCATCTAATTCCTCAAAATAATTGATGCGCAGTCTAATTCTATGTTGCAAAACTGTTGGAACTCTTACGCCTTGCTCCATTTCCTCATCGTCATCTTCATTATATAAGAAATCCCACATTCTTTGCATGCCGATACTAAAAAATATAATACATTTTCAAATTACATTTTCAATTTTTTGTTACGAATTAATTTTTACATTCATTCATGCTGGTTCTTCAAAATACAATTGAAACTGACTATTGACTTTCATTTTAATACGACGTTATATTGCAGTATTCTCAGAATGTTATTTCCTATTTTTATTAACAGAAAAAAAACAATTATCAAACAATATACATATTTTTGCTAATATAATAATGAAAAAATGGAATAAAAATATTAAATATAGTAAAAATAAATCACATTTATTTACCAAATTTATATATTTTCAATATTGTCAAAATCTAATCTTGTAAACAGCTCACCGAATTTTGTCAAAGTCTAACCTTGTAAACAGCTCACCGAATTTTGTTAAAATCTAATCTTGTAAACAACTCACCGAATTTTGTTAAAATCTAATCTTATAAACAGCTCACCGAATTTGTTTCAGTGGTTGGCATCACTACTTAACTACTAGTTAAGCTAACTGGCCACTGTTGAACTGGGCCTAAGTGTCACTCGGTGCAAGTCGAGTGACACCTTCCGCACACGGAAGTTTCATTGCGTGTGCAGCGACGTGATTGGTTGACGCCCGTAGACCGAGCGAGAGCCGGTGGCACGTCGTTGCACTTTCCGTGTAGCACTTTAGCCGGAAAAGGTGCTGAGCCACTACAGCGGCTCAGCAAGCATGACGGGACGGGAGTGTTAGAAGGAAGTCGCACCGTCTACACCTACGGTATGACGGACCAATAGGGAGGCCGTGCAAGCCAGCGGTCTTGCGCCAGATCAAGACGCACTACGCGTGCGCATATGTTAAAGTGGAGGAGAAAGAACGATCCCTCGAGGACAGTATTCCGGGAGAATTCGTAGCGTCAACACGTATGTTGCGCATCGCAATACGAAAACCGTTATACTTATCCCATGGCCGTATACGATAATTACGTGTAGTATGATAAGTAACAGCTAGTGTTCGCGAAATCGCTGTTTTTCCCGGCGATGGAAGCGGGATGAGAAGGACACGCGTGGAAGGTGTTAATAACTTATGTCCGTTTTATTTGTGTAGCTCAGAGCACAGTCTGAGCAGTCTTTAATGTAAATTGAATGTACAGTCTGACCTGAGAAGTCCGGAAATGAGATGTATTTATGTTGAGATTAGACGAGACGATTATACTAATCTCTCTTCCTGCGATGATACGCCCGTGAGCCGTTGAGACACGTGGCGGTCGGCACTCGCGCACGGGTGAGCCTGAGATGACGTGTTGATGCACCGGAGAATACTATGAGCGGTCTCTTTACACTTTAATACGCTGTATTGAAAGCGTCAGTAGCAGCGATTGTACACGTTGAACTGCAATTCTCCGAGGGAGAAGTACAGAGCACTCGAATGCTGCTTCTCACAGCGCGGCCATATATCTACTCTGATCGTTGTGCGGAAGAAGACGACGACGCTCGCGCCCGTGCTTGCGATCGCCGCCGCGCGGATCCGGCCGGTCGATACCCGGTCGATGCTGCCATCTGATCCGGTGGCGCAATTGATAACGGAATCTCAAACAGCTAGTAACGCGTATTTGGAATTAATTGGTCTTCCGAACGCACCCCGTAATAGCAGTTTAAGCGAATCCGTCGTTCGATGTAAAACGCGAGCGAGTGATTGTATTCGTTCCGAGGAAAAGTGTTGTGTTTAGAAATAAACAGTTGTTATTTGTTTATAAAAACAAAACCAATAATTATTTCGCGATCCCTACAATCATCCTTTCCACATTGCGACATTCGTTATAAGGGCGTGGCCGACAGGTCTGAACACGTCCGCGACGCAGTTTCGGCAGCCATCTTGTCGACAAGAAGGACGAGGGAAACGAGCTGGCTTTCTGTATTTATGCTGAAATACAGTGGCGACCGTTTATACAGCCTAAGTAAGTGGCTACAGATAATTTTTTACAGTCAAAATCGTTGTTCCGGTCACAACATATCCTTTCACCGAGACCCCATACCTTATTTGCTGCTAATCTTCCTTTTCTGCCCATTTCTTTAATATGATCCGTGTAATTACCTTTCCTATTGAACGTAAACCCCAAATACTTAAAAGTCTTCACCTCCTTTATTCTTTCCTTACCCCACTTCCAATTTCTACCTAACTTACCACCACTGTTAAAAATCATGACCTTTGTTTTTTCTGTACTTAGCTCTAACTTCCTATCCTTCAAAAATTTTTCAATGTATCCATCATATCATCCAATGCCTCTTTATTCTTGGCCAGTAGAACCATGTCATCAGCGTAGGCTAACGACCATACCCTATATATGCCCAATACAATACCACCTATATTTCGCTTCTCTAACGCCTCGTCTAAATCCGCAATATAAAGACTGAACAGGTCTGGACTCAGAACACAACCCTGCCTCACCCCATTCTTCGTGATGAAGTTTCTCGTAGTCCCCTTGCTTGTCCTGACTGATGTCTCCGTTTCTTCGTATAGCCCTTTAATCCTGTTTAACAGGCTGCTGCCAACACCTTTTTGTTCCAGTATCTTCCATAATTTTCCCCTCTCTACCTTGTCGAAAGCGGCCTTCAGGTCGATAAAAAGAGCAAACACCTTGTCATCTCCACGTTCCTTTACTTTCTCCCTCTGTACAATGTGGTTCAGAATAAAGATGTTATCCATAGTAGATCTTCCCTTCCTGAAGCCCGCCTGACTTTCAGGCGACATTCTTTTTGCTTCTATTACTTCCTTTAATCTGTTCCTCAGAATTTCGGCATACACCTTATATGCTGAGCACAACAGTGAAATTCCTCTGTAGTTTTCTGCCTTCTCTTTAACTCCTCTCTTATACAGCGGAACCACTATGCTTATTTTTCACTCCGATGGAATAGTTCCTTCCTCCCATATCTGCTTTATTAAATCTACCAGACAACCTGCCACCGCTGAACCACAAAACCTCAAAGCCTCCATCGGGATTCCGTCTATTCCAGCTGCTTTGCCTAATTTCATCCTCTTTATTGCATCCGCTATCTCCCTCTCCTCTAACTCTCTCTCCTCTTCTTGCTCGTTCCTTCCGTGTTTCTATATTTCCACAGCAGTTGTACCGTCCCCTTCTTCACCTATCCTTCTCTCAGTTCCGTTCTCCTTCATTGTTATCTCCTTCTCCGTGTCTCCCAACAACTTCATAAAATACTTTCTCCACTCTTCTCTCCTTAAATATTGTTCTCCGTCCATTCCTTCTTCTTTCTTCGCCTGTTTATATACCTTCAAATCTTTTTTTCATTCCTCAAATTTCTCAACTCTTCCTCTTCTTCCACTCTTTTATCTTTCCTCCTCCTCTCTAACAACTCCTTAAAGCCTCTCCTTCCTTCTAAAAAGACTTCTCTTCTGCTTTATCCCTTCTTCCATCTCTTGTACTTCCTTTTAACCTCCCTTTTTTTCCTCGTGCAGCTCCTGTTCCACCAATCCTTATGACCTATTTCTTTCCTCCTCGATTTTTTTACCTCCTTATAAATCAGTGCGCTATGTATTAGCTCTTTTATTCTTCTCCATTTCTCTTCTACCGACCATGACTTTTGCCACTCCATGCTCCCAAACTCCGTCGTTCTCTCGTAATATAGACTCCTCGCTTTCTTGTCCCAATTTATTATTTTCCTCACGATATTTTGTTCCTCGTCCTCTTCTTCTCCTTCTTCTGCAACTTGTCTTCCGGTCCCCTCCATCTCTATTGCCAAGGGTAAGTGATCCGAGTCCACCCTGTCGTCTACCTTAAATTCTAAAATCTTATCATGTATGTATTTGTTTACAATAATATAGTCGATTACCGAACTTCCTCTCGTACCTACATAAGTAAATTTGCCTTCCCAGTCGCCCTTTGTTCTACCATTTAGTATATACCAGCCTCTTTCATCCATCATATCCGTAAACTGCCTACCCCCATTACATACTAATTTATCCTTACTTTTCCTTTCCACATCATAATCCGTCAGTCTGTCCCTTCCATACTCCCCTATCCTTATATTAAAATCTCCTCCTATGATTATTCCTTTCCGCTCATGCCTTTCAGTAATTTTCTTAATTGTTGTTTCTAAGTCACTCACCAGACCCTTATTATAAATTGTGAAAATATTCAGCATTGTGCCTTCTGCTGAAAGCCATGTATGCGCTATGTCATCTGATAACATTATAGTCTTTACCGCATCATAACTCCTAATCCAACTTTTCTTTATTCCTATCAAAATTCCTCCAATCGCCCTGCCTTTTTTCTTTTCTCTCCTCGCGTTTATGTTTACCCATTCGTGAGAACCTGGTAATTTGTCCTTAATCCTATCCCTGCTTAAAAAAAGATAGAAAATGAAGGAATTTTATAGAAATGGAAAGAATATCAATGTTAACTAATATAACAAATCTGTTACCAATGTCGTAGTACATAAACTTTCTATATAATACAATAATATTTTATAATACTATTCTTTTCAATAATGTTAAATATGAAAGTTTGTACAATCATTTAATCTTTCTCAATCATGAACAATGACATTATGTACTTATTATTATTTTATAATAAATTTTTCATAATATCTTTTTACAACAAACTTTAAAAGTTATAATATTCTATAAAAGTTGTATTTGTTATAATAACCTATAAAAACTGAATAACAATTTAAATATGAAAGTTTATACAAGTTGATCTTCCTCAATCATGGACAATGATATTTTGCATTTATTACTATTTTATGTAAATTTCTCATAATATCTTTTCACAACAAATTTCGAAAGCTATAATATTCTATAAAAATTATATTTGCTATAATAATCTATAAAAACTTAATATTATTAAATATGAAAATTTATACAATAGGTTAATCTTTTTTAATCATAGACAATGATATTATGCATTTATTATTATTTTATGATAAATTGCTGATAATATCTTTTTACAACAAACTTCGAAAGCTATAATATTCTATAAAAATTGTATTTGCTATAATAATTTATAAAAACTAAATATTATTAAATATGAAAGTTTGTACAATAAGTTGATCTTTCTCAATCATAGACAATGATATTATGCAATTATTATTATTTTATAATGCTTGGTCCTTATCTTTGGATCCAGAAAATCATATTCAATTGCTTCTAGCCGCTCAAGGAAATCGACCAATCGCAGTCAAGCATTCTTATTACATTGGGCGCTTTCAGCAGGACACACCGCTTAATAGCAATCAAACGTGATTGGCTCTTACTTTTAAACCCAACAAATCAGCATAAAGCATATGTTGATAAGACGACATCTCAACAGTTGTGTCTGTTGAACGCGGCCATTGTGAGAATACTTGACTATGATTGGTTGCGGCTCGTGTCTGACAATTAACTACGCAGTGCGTATATATATTTGAATACTCGCTGGGATTCTTGAGCGGCATGGTTGTGTTCCGAGTTTCTTGTGGAAAATTGAGACTTTGTGAAAAATTGTTGACCCGCGTTCACGCCTTCCTTTTGTTACACCTTTCTGGTTTGTTTTCTTATTAATTTTGTGTTATATATTATACTAATTTCGTTGTATTTAACTGTTTTTCATGATATTGCCGAACTTGATATAACCTAACCGTATAACCTAACCTAACCGTATGATATATATTGCATATAATATCATCTCACTTTTCGCAACCTTGTCATTAGTAGAGATTTATTAATAGAGAAACCGTACGTACGTCTCACTTTCATTATAACCTCTGGTCTGTATTAAAAGGCCCGGGCACATAGAAAATCTTCAGAAATAAAGACGTAAGCAGTAATAAAGAAATCAATTACAGTTTGGATACCGCTTATGTAATGTCTTAATTTCTTGACTGTGTTTGGCTGATATTTCCTTACTCTTACGTTTTAACTGCTTTTCCTGTGTGCCCATCAGGCCTTATAACACGGTTATGTAAAACAATTTAAAAATATTATTACTAATAATTTCCTTCTTATTCCCAAGCTATTGAAAGGTAAATTTTTATATATATACACACACACACATTTAAGCACACATAACTTATATTTTAATTAATAATTATTTCTAATAGACATATAGTTAACTTATATACATGATTATATTGGTTATGAAACAAAGACAATATGACAATATCTTTAGTTTTCAAATACTAAAAACTCTTCTAAAAGTTAGGAAGAAAACTTGAATCAACTTCTTCAAAGATATTCCAAAGAAACATTTATTTCCTGTTATGTTTTTATTAAATCATGTTTAGCAATTATTGTTACCTGTAGTGTATCTACTTATTTGCTTCTTGTTAAAAATTCATATTTTATTTTTAGATATCTGATGACATAGAGTTAAATATTAATACTTTACAGTTTAAAAAAGAGGAAGAAGAAAAAGAAATGCATGGAGGAGTGGTGAATTATAGCGAATTCTTCTATGTGTAAATCGACAACTGCAGTGCAGTAATGGATGAATGCTATAATAATCCGCTTTAGTTGCTTCTAAACAAGAATAATTTTCTGAAACTTATTAATCTACAAGCAAGAAAGAAATAAAAATCTTATCAGCGTCTGCAGCACTAAAAAATTAAATGTAAGTGATGACAAAAACAATTATTCGTTCTGCAGTTCTATATATACTGCTTATATTTTATCAAATGCAAATATTACAAAGAAAACGGATACTGTAACTGTTATGAAAAGTGTAACATGTACGTGACATGTGTGTAACGGTGAGAAAGAGAGAGAGATTGAACGTATGAGATCTGAGGAAAGAGTCGTGGTACAATATAATATACAATGTGTGACAATAATAACGTTAATTTTTCGGATACTAAGTTGTATCTAATAGTAACGGAGTATACATATACAGTATTGCAAGAATTGCAAATATATGATCCAGTGGACGTAAGCACGTATCTGCATTGTATTGCGTGTATACACGTATAGCATTAGTATCTGCTGACTATAATCTGCTGAGTATAATCTAATCAATATACGTTTGCAGAGTTTATTTTGCAAGGAAGTCGAAGAAAGTGGGCCACTTTTATATACGTTATCAACAACATGAAGTAATGCATGAGTATTGAAATTCATACTAAAGAGCCCAGGGAGCCTTAATATAAAATTAATCCAGAAATGATTTATTTACAGAGCGATCATACTGCATTAGAAAATAAATGTAATAAAAACAGAATTTAAGAAAAAGGTAATAGTATATTGTGCACCAAGGGGCGAAAGTAGCGTTTTTCAGACGAGTGTGAAGTTTGCCGCCCTCGCCTTCGGCTCGGGCGGCAAATCACACGAGTCTGAAAAAGCTTTCGCCCCGAGGTGCACACGATATTTTTCACAATACCTTTACGGAAAGTTTGACTTCCATGCCTAGAGAGAGGCGAGAGTGGTCAATTTCACGCCAGGGCTTACTTTCTTCCCTAGGGCGGAAAGTGGTTACTTTCCTCCCTAGGGCGGAAAGTGATTACTTTCCACCCGCTAAACAGGGAGGAAAGTAACAACTCAAGACTCAAGAAAATTTAAAATTAAAGGATGGAATTAAAAATAAAGAACAAGTCATTAATGATTTAATGAATTTAAATATGCAACTTCAAAGAAAAGTGATCTCAGAATATCCCAAAGTTCATGAGAAAAATGAGGAAATTCAAACAAAAGTCTTGAGTAATTTCGATGAACTCATGCGTACGTATCTCTTACTATTAGTCAATTTCCTATTTATATAATATTTCTTTCAAATAATAGTTTTTTTTTCTATAATAGACGTAGTGTCCAAATATTTAAAAAAAAATCCTATGACACAACAAAATCAAGTTGGACCGCTTCCTGTAGGTTATAGAAATATTGAACGTAACGAGGTAGATGAAACCGTACAAAATTACCTTTCTTAAAAAAAAGGTAAAAAAAGGCGCCAAGTACACGCATAGTAGTGTTATATGTTGTTACCTCGAAAAAAAAAAGAAAGTGGTAGTATTATACCTCGAAAAAACCTAAGTAACAAGTGGTAGACGTAATCTTTGTATCTCGAAAAAATCTAAGCAGTAGTATCTTTATTTCAAAAAAATTGTAACCCAAGTGATAGACATCACAAAATTATGTTACCTTAACAAAAAAGAGTCGCGCTTTAAGTGATCTATTACAATTACAAAAAAGAAATGATATCTCTGTAAATTACAGCGCCAATTACACAGAAAACATATATATTGCCTCAAAAAATAATTGTTGCACTACTTTGAAAAATCTTTACATTGTGTCAATTAGAAAAAGAATGTATGATAACAATTTTATAAGATTAAAAAATTTTATTTAAATTTAACAAGGGAATACAAGATATTTAAGTACAAAGTTTACATGTGTATTTTTTAGTGGTCACAAAGAATTACAGAGGTAACAGTACAAAATAAAAATATTTTATTAAAATATTTAATCCAACGAGAGAATACAAGGTATTTAAATACAAAGTTTATATATGTATTTTTCAATAGAATAAAAGATTTAATCACAAAGAATTACAGAGGTAACAGTACAAAATAAAAATATTTTATTAAAATACATAAATTTTTCTTGTAAAAAAACTTGGCGCTGCTAGACCTCGAAATTGTAAATAAATAAATAAACTTATCCCATACTTAATTACAAGCCGCATTATTCGCCGTCGTCACGCACACCCATATCACTCGCTCGCACATACACACCACGCTGATAATCATTTTGTTACTTCTGTCGCATTCTTCTCTGAATTATTTTTATTTATTGTTGTCCTTATTTATTTACAATTTCGAGGTCTAGCAGCGCCAAGTTTTTTTACAAGAAAAATTTATGTATTTTAATAAAATATTTTTATTTTGTACTGTTACCTCTGTAATTCTTTGTGACCACTAAAAAATACACATGTAAACTTTGTACTTAAATATCTTGTATTCCCTTGTTAAATTTAAATAAGAGATTTAAATAAGAGACAGCCAAGGAAGCAAGGAGCATCCTCAGAGAGACCGTGACGACGATCGACTGTGAGGTGGGCAGGGATGAATGCCCATCACTGGAGGATGTCCAACAGGAGGGAGGTAGGGGCCGCCGAGCCACCACTGGCAACCGCTACTTGAACATGCTCCGCGACGCACAGCGGGAGCTGGTGGAGAAAGCGAGGGAGTTGAGGATATTATAGAAGGCACTCACTCCTGCGAATCTCTCCGTAAACAGGAGAGTCGAAGAAGAGAAGGCGATGGAGCAACTAGGGATGGCCCCGTTGGAGGAACTCCCGGCGGTCATCCTGGAGGCGGTCAACGCCGTGGACCTCGTCAACGAGAAGGCTAAGTCACTGAAGGGTGAGTTTCGCGGTAAACTCAACTGGTCTGCGGCGAACATCAAGGCAGCCTTATCACTCCTCATTCAGAGGTATGAGGATCCTGCGACGGGCAGAGAGCGGGACGCGGAAATGGAGTTGCTTCGCGAACGCGTGACCACACAAGGGAAAGAGTTAGTTAGGCTACAGAAGGTTATCGTACAGCAGACTAATGCTAATGCGCAACTCGTACTAGCGCAGAAGGAGCTGCAGGAGCTCCAACAGCAGTTCGGAGTTATGCAAGAGTCCCAACAGGAGGGGAGGGCGATTGCTCATGTTGCGGTGACAAGAAGCGGGGCGAAAAAGAGAAAGACGACTCTCCCCCTACCGTCGTTCTCGAGTGAGGACGAAATCCGGGGGCAGGAACCGTTTGAGGGAGAAGAGACACAAGAGGTAACAATGACTGAGGAGGAGCAGGTGGAATCAACGAGGGACAAAGTCCTTCTTGAGATTGCCGCTGAAGGTCTGCCCGCAGCGATCCGACCCCCCATACAGGGGGTGAGAAAGGTCATAGACCCTGCGCAACCGGCAAGAGGGATGAACCAAGTCCAGAGCAATGCCCGTGAAAGTGGGATGGAGGACAGGTTAGCAGCAATGCTGGTGAAGTGCGTAGATGAGAGGGCCACCAGAATGGAGAACTCGCTGTTCGATAAGATGCGTGCAGCGTTTCCCCAGCTAGAGGATGAGAGGACGGAGGGGAAAAAGAAGCCCGCCAAGGAGAAGTCCGTCGCCTCGGGAAAGAACCTGGGGAGGAAAACAAGTGAGGGGAGACAGCCCGTGGCCCCCAAACAACCGACACAGCCCGTCTCGGGAAAAGTTGGCGGTAAAACCTGGGCACAAGTCACCACCGAACGGCAGACGGAACCGGCCCGTGCCCTTACCCAAACGGGTACGTCGCCGGTCACCGACACCGGAGCCGAAAAGAAGGACGAATGGACCCAAGTAAGAGGGAAAAAGAATAGGGGACAGCAGCCGAGCCAGCAGAATCAAGCCCGACTGCAGGAACAGGCCAAAGGTGCTCCTGCGAAAAGGCCAGAGAAGGGGGGAAAATCGGGAAGCAAGACCAACCAACCCGCTTCCCAGCAAAAGACTAAAAGGAGAGTTCCCAGAACCGCGGCGGTCACGCTAACATGCCCGGAGGGTCAGTACGCCGAGGTAATGGGACTCATGAGGAGACGCGTGGATCTGGGGAGCGTTGGCATTTCAAAACTCCCCAACTTGAGACGCACGGCGACAGGCGCTTTCAGTCTGGAGATCTCGGGCCAGGGCAAAAAAGAAAAAGCGGATGCCCTGGCCGAGAGGATGTCAGAAGCGCTCACCGGCATAGAAGGAGTCAGGGTCGGACGCCCGTCAATGACGGCCGACCTACGACTTAGCAGATTGGACCCCTCGGTCACTGAAACGGAGATTGGGGAGGCCATTGCCAAGAAGGGCAATGTGGGTCTGACAAGTGTGTCGGTTGGACCCATCAGAACGACGGCTGGGGGATTGTCTACCGTCGTGATCAAATGTCCACTGGCGGTGGCCAATACCCTGGCCAGGGAGGGAAAAGTGCAACTGGGGTGGACGCCGGCGACGGTTACAATGCTGGAGCGGCGTCCGCTCCAATGTTTTAAGTGTATGGAAATGGGGCACACCCGTGCGACCTGCCGTAACGAGGCGGATCGCACAGGGTTATGCTACCGTTGCGGAGAAGGGGAGCATTCGGCGCGAGAGTACCAAGCGCCGGTGCGATGCGCCGTTTGCCAAAGCAAGGGGCTTCCGCACGAGCATCGTGTCGGGGGGCCCTCTTGCAAGGGGTGCAGGCAGAGAATAAGGAACCGTGCCGCAAATAATAACGGGGAGCGCGCGACGGCGAAACAGACGAACGAGTCGCAGAAGCAATCCAAGGCTAAGAACAAGAGGGAACCCCCTAAGGCGAAGCCTAGGAAGATGGACGAACTGAAGGTCCAGGGTTTTCGCGTAACCCAGGAGAAAAGTTCGGGGAAGAAAATCCTAATAGCAGGGGTGGTCGCTGAAGAACCCCCGAAGGAACAAAGACCTCCGAAGGTTAGGAAGAGGGCAACAAAAAAGCTCCCGAAACCGGAGCCCACTGCAACCCCGGCCGAGACCATGGACGCGGAGTTACCTCCGCCGGGTCTAGCGACGGGCTCCGGTCGGAAGGAGGATGTCCCCATGGATACAGAAGGAACGGAGGAAGCGGGGGTCACCGCCCCGCTGGATGAAACAGGGTGCGAAGGATTGGAGGAACCGGGTCCTGGCTACTGTTAATGGCCATCCGGATCCTACAAACAAACCTAAACCACTCCCGCGGGGCGCAGGACCTTTTCTGCCAGGCCTTGATAGAGCGCGGGTGTGGTTTGGGGATCGCGGCGGAGCCTTGGCGCGTCCCACGAGACCACCCATGTTGGGTGGGGAACAGCGCCGGCTCCGTCGCGATCACTTGGAGGGTGTCACCCGGCACCCCCCCGCACCCTAGTTAGGGTTGGGCGAGGATTTGTCGTGGTGAGAAGTGGGCCCACCTCCGTTGTGGCGGTGTACGCCCCTCCCAGCTGGCCTTCGGCCGAGTACGAGCGGCTGCTGTCCGAAATAGAGGACAGCGTGCGCAGCTGCTCGTCCGGACGAGTGCTAATAGCGGGGGACTTCAACGCCAGGTCGGTGACATGGGGTCCCCCGCCGGCGAACTGGAGGGGCCGCTTCACCGAGATCTGGGCGGCGGGACTTGGCCTGTCTTTGGTGAACGCGGGCCGAGAGAGCACCTGCGTGCGGCGGCAGGGGGAATCGGTGGTGGATCTCACTTGGGCCACCCCCTCTGTCGCGCGCGAGATACACGATTGGAGGGTGGATACGGACCAAGAGACACTGTCTGATCATCTGTACATTCAGATGACGGTCCGTGCTGCCCTCCCGGGGGGCTCACCCGCCGCTGTCAGCCCCAACGGCAGAGACGGAGGTGGGCGATCAAAAAGTTGGATACCGACCGCTTCAGCGCAGCGGTCATCTTCCTAAATTGGAAGAAGGAGGAGGAAGGTGTGCTCGAAGAGGGGGACATCGACGGGGAGGTTGCGGGCCTCGTCGGCGCCATGGTTAAGGCGTGCGACGCGGCCATGCCCCGTCTTCACCCGCTCCCTCCTCAAAAACACACTTATTGGTGGACCGAGGAGTTGGCGAATCTTCGCCGTTCCTCGGTCAGAGCCAAAAGGGTCTGGCGCAGAGCCCGCGAGGGCAGGCGAGGCCCTACAGAGACGGAAGCGGGAGAGGTCTGGCGTGCTGCCCGGCAGGATCTCTCCCGAGCGATACGCGCGGCCAAGAATCTCTCCTGGAGGGAGCTCATCGACAGCGTGGAGGAGGATCCGTGGGGGCGCCCTTATAAGCTTGTCAGGAACAAGTTGAAGCCATGGGCGCCTCCGCTGACGGAGACACTCGACCCCCCCTTCGTTGACGAAGTCGTCGAGGCACTCTTCCCCCGACGCGCGGGGGAGGGAGTTGGGCCATCACCGGATAGGAAACCGGAGTGGCGGGAGGAATGGGGGGTCGAGGAAGAGGAGCTGTTGAGGGCTCTCGGCCGGGTCAAGAGGGGCAAAGCCCCCGGCCCGGACGGTATTCCAGGGAGATTATGGCCCTTGGCCGCGGGGGAGACGGCCGGTAAGATGCGCCGCGTGTTTACGGCGTGTTTGCGCGAGGGCCGTTTCCCCAAGCAATGGAAGGAGGCCAGCCTGGTGCTCCTGCCGAAGGCGGGCAAGTCTCCGGACTTGCCGTCAGCCTACCGGCCTGTGTGCCTGCTGGACGAGGCGGGGAAGATCTTCGAGCGTATTATCGCCGAACGCCTCGTCCGGCACCTGTCTCTGAGGGGCAAGGAGGGACTCTCGGACGACCAATTCGGCTTCCGAGCCGGGAGATCTACCATAGACGCGATCAGATGCGTCCTCTCCCGGACGGAGGCCGAGATAGCTGGGGGGAGGGTTGTAATGGGACTGTCGTTCGACGTAAAGAACGCGTTCAACTCTCTCCCCTGGCCGGTGATTGTGAGGGCCCTATTAGATTTTGGGGTCCCCGATTACATGATAGAGGTCGTCCAAGACTACTTTAGGGACAGGGGTCTGACATACACAGACCGGAACGGTGTCCTAAGAGTCAGGTTGATGGAGTGTGGTGTTCCGCAGGGGTCCGTCCTAGGACCCTTGCTATGGAATATAGGTTACAACCTGGTTCTTGGGACCCCCCTCCCCAGAGGATGCTGGCTCTCGGGATATGCCGATGACATCTACCTGGGAGTCAGCGGGGAGGGTTGGCAGGAGCTTTTTAGGCTGGCCAATACAGCAGCAGCGAGCGTGGTGCGCTCCATTAAAAGGCTGGGCCTAGAGGTGGCCCCGCAGAAAACCCAGGCCACCCTCTTTTACAACAAGAGGGGTGAGCACAAGCGGGGTGCGCCTCCGATGGGACTCAGCCTCAAGATAGGAGGAATCGTAATCCCGATCACTCCCCACCTGAAATATTTGGGGATGTGAGTGGATAGCGAACGTAATTTCGGCGAGCACATCGCCCGCGTGGTCCCGGCGGCAAAGCAGGCGGCTTATGGTTTATCCCGTCTGTTGCCGAACCTGAGCGGGGCCGGCGGGCGGGCGCGACGCCTCTACGTGGCGACGGTCCACAGTATGATGATGTACGCATCACCAATCTGAGGTGAAAAGGTGTCAAAAACAGGACACCTAAGGAGGAAACTGGAGGCCGCCCAGCGAATCATCGCGATAGCGGCCTCCAGAGCGTACAGGACCGTCGCTCACGTGGGGGCGACGATCGTTGCGGGGATCCCTCCGCCTCACTTGATCACATGGTCGTGCACGCAAATGTACGACCGAACTCGGGTGATACGCGAGAGGCTGGGGGAAATCACCCCGCAGATCAAGGAAGCGATCAAAGCCGAAATTAGGGCGACCATGGTCCATCGCTGGGAGGAATGGGCGATGGCCCCTGGACAACGGTTTGGGAGAAGGGTCGCCCAAGCTATCCACCCTGTATTTGGGGAGTGGATGGAGGGTGTGAGGCTCAGGCCTCTCACATTCCACGCGGTGCAGGTGATAACCGGTCACGGTTGCTTCGCGAAATACCTGCACCGCATCGGGAAGGAGCGCACCGCGCACTGCTGGCATTGCCCGGAGGAGGTAGACTCGGCGCAGCACACCTTGGAGGTATGTCCAAGGTGGGATCAACAGCGCCGTGTCCTCCGGACAAAGGTGGAAGGAGAAGATCTTTCCCTCCCGGCAATCATCGCGTCGGTGGTCAGGCCGGGAGATCGCGGGAAGGAGAGCTGGAACGCGTTCGTCTCCTTCTGCGACGCAGTGCTGTCGCAGAAGGAGGCGGACGAGAGGGTGAGGAGGGGCGAATAACACCCCTCCTCGGTAAACCGAAGGAACGAAACGGGGGTAGACCGACACCCGGTCTTCCCCACAGGGTCTGTCAGGACACAGAAAGACACACCGGTCTTTCGACCGGGAGCCCTCGCGTAACACGGGGGCGCGTTAACAAATAGGAGAGAGTGGACGCCGGGTTTGGGGGGATCCCCGAAACCTCTACGGAGGTGGGGGTCCTCCTTTCCCGCCGTCGCTTTAGTACCGAGCAGGTCGGTGGAAGAAGCGGGTCGGAGGGGGCTCGGGCGAACTCCCCAAGGGGACTGGCCACGGGTGCTCTCTCTGATTCGCGAAGGCAGGGGGCTGGGCTCCGGGGAGGGACTCCGACGGGTCCCGAGCCGGTGCTCGGCGCCCGCCTGCCCTCTGAGGGGGCGCGAGGGTGGGAGGACGCCGCCCGGTCTCTTCGGGCGGGCACTCCTCCCATCCTCGCACGGGGGGCGGGTGAGCGGTCGGGGCTTACCGTTCGCTCGCTGCAGCTGCCCTAGCCAGGCAGCGGCAACCCCGTAGGGAGGGGTGACAGACGAGGGTGGTGGCACTTGTCCGTCACAAATTAAAGGTTTTCGCTTCAGGCGAACGCGTGGGGGAGCTCGCGGATGTGATCAGTGCGTTTCCCAGGGCTCCCCCACAAAGCGCAGTTAGGGTCACTCGCGGTGGTTTTAGCCGGTAGGCTACGGAGAAATGGCGGGACTTTTTCAGTCCCTGCTCTCCGTAGAATCCGGCACTCCCCCGTCCTTCCCCGGGGGCGGTGGGTCTTCCCCTCTTCGGAGGGGCTACTGGTCGAAACCCGCGGGACGCTCCCCGATCGGGGTCTCCGGACCTCGTGACTGGTTAGTCCTGCGGGGATTCCAGTAGATGAAGATTTCCACCGCGTAAAAAAAAAAAAAAAGGGACGTACCCAACCCTTTACAATAGTTCCCGTCACCCGTTACACATAATATAATACAATACAATACATTAGCTTGGCGTTTTATAGGGACGTACCCAACCCTTTACAATTTTTGCACTCTGTTATCCCCCTTCCTACCACTTCCAGCTCCTTCCCTCCGATCCCTCCTCGTCCTCGTCGGAAATCATTAGCAGATTTTCTTCCATCTTTTTTGAAAGGGTATAGCCGGGTTTGTATGGGAAATCTGCCCCCGCGGCTTTTTCGATTCGCACTTGGGGGATCGATTTGACATTAAATAAAAATAATTTAGCTAAACTTTTAGTTCTTTATCTCAAACGATTTTCGAGATTTTCAAAAAAACCACTTTTTTCAATTTTATTTTTTTTTAATAGTAAAATTCAAAATTAATGAATGGTGATTTTTTTTTCTAATTCTTAGGAGTAAAAGGGATGAAAAAACACTTTCATTATGAATCTCAGGTGGAAAGCCGATTTTTAAGAACAGAAATAAAACTATAATCATTTTTTTTACCGTGTTATTTAAAAGTGTCCACCGCCAAACTTTGTCAGAAAATGTCTTCTATACTCCTTTACACTCAGGAATTTTTTCATTTTTTTTGAAGTGGTGGAACATTATGAAAAAAATAAAAACTAATTTTTTTTTTCAAAATCTTGCGTTTGAACGCATTAAAACGCATTAAAACTCTTATACTGCTAGAGAAATATATAGAAAATAATTTTTCAACTGAAAAAACACAACTTACAAAAATATTTAAAAAATTAAGAAATGCATTACTTCAAAAAATAAAGGACATTAAAAATTTTTGAATTGACGTTAATTTTCTTTTTCACGCAAAAATTCATAGAAATAAAAAAATATAATGTTTCTGTACTATTGGCAATAATTTTATACCGTTAACAAATAAAAATGAAAATTCTTATTTGATAAGTTATACTATATTATTTATTTTTAACAATACGTATCATCAATTATTTACATTCAATGAAATGATTTCACATTAGATATATATAAAAAAGACTGTTTTGAATGACGTCGGTTAGTCTTCGTCACTGTCTTCATTCACTACAGCATTAACTTTTTCATTTATAAACAGACGACTCAATATTTCGGCAGGTCTTATTATTTTAGCCAAATATCGAGCGTAAGAAAGATAATATATGATAGCTGCAATGTGAGAGCAGCACCCTACATCTCTGGGATTAGTCGATATTTTTGTGATTGTGCTAATGGTAGGCGTACTGTAGGGTGCTGCTCTCACATTGCAGCTATCATATATTATCTTTCTTACGCTCGATATTTGGCTAAAATAATAAGACCTGCCGAAATATTGAGTCGTCTGTTTATAAATGAAAAAGTTAATGCTGTAGTGAATGAAGACAGTGACGAAGACTAACCGACGTCATTCAAAACAGTCTTTTTTATATATATCTAATGTGAAATAATTTCATTGAATGTAAATAATTGATGATACGTATTGTTAAAAATAAATAATATAGTATAACTTATCAAATAAGAATTTTCATTTTTATTTGTTAACGGTATAAAATTATTGCCAATAGTACAGAAACATTATATTTTTTTATTTCTATGAATTTTTGCGTAAAAAAGAAAATTAACGTCAATTCAAAAATTTTTAATGTCCTTTATTTTTTGAAGTAATGCATTTCTTAATTTTTTAAATATTTTTGTAAGTTGTGTTTTTTCAGTTGAAAAATTATTTTCTATATATTTCTCTAGCAGTATAAGAGTTTTAATGCGTTTTAATGCGTTCAAACGCAAGATTTTGAAAAAAAAAAAATTAGTTTTTATTTTTTTCATAATGTTCCACCACTTCAAAAAAAATGAAAAAATTCCTGAGTGTAAAGGAGTATAGAAGACATTTTCTGACAAAGTTTGGCGGTGGACACTTTCAAATAACACGGTAAAAAAAATGATTATAGTTTTATTTCTGTTCTTAAAAATCGGCTTTCCACCTGAGATTCATAATGAAAGTGTTTTTTCATCCCTTTTACTCCTAAGAATTAGAAAAAAAATCACCATTCATTAATTTTGAATTTTACTATTAAAAAAAAATAAAATTGAAAAAAGTGGTTTTTTTGAAAATCTCGAAAATCGTTTGAGATAAAGAGCTAAAAGTTTAGCTAAATTATTTTTATTTAATGTCAAATCGATCCCTCAAGTGCGAATCGAAAAAGCCGCGGGGGCAGATTTCCCATACAAACCCGGCTATACCCTTTCATCCTCTGCTGACCTGTTTGATTTTCTGTTTTGCTTCTCCTTCCATTCCTTTCTCTTTTCTCTCTCTTTTCTTTCTTTGATCCTCTCCTCCAGTGATTTGTCTTCGTCCATTTTTACTCTCATTCTGCTTCCTTCTCTTCTTCTTGCATCTAACACTTTCCATTTGTCCTCCTCGCTTCCCAGCCTTAGCAGCATCGTGAGCCATTCACCTCTCTGCCCTAACAAGCTCACCTCCTTCACTTCCACCTCCACCTTCAATCTTTTTGATATCAGTTTCTGTACCTTACTCAGGTTTGTGCCGCCTTCACCCCATATATCTTTCTCGACTCTAATTATTATGTTTTTCTTTCTTTTTTCTTCCTCGCTCTCTTTATTGTCTTTGAAACACCATTTTCTCTTATATGTGTTACCCCCTCTCTCTTCGCTCTCGTCCCTCTTCCTTTTGCCTTGGTCTTGTTCCATTCTGTTCATCCTTCTATCCATCGCGTCCATCTCATTCTTCAGATCTTTTATTTCTCTCTTGAGCTCTTTCATTCGTCCGTCTATTATCGACTCTATCACCTCCCTGTCGACAGTTATCGCCACTTTTCTGCTCATCCTTCCTATACTTCCTTCCTGCGATATCTGTGAATAGAAGAAAATGTCTGATTAATTATTCTGCTTAGTATGCGTACTTTTCTCCTCCTCCTGTCCTCTGCCCGTATCTCTCATTCATTTCCTTAGATAACTCTTTCTGCCGCTCTTTACCTTTACTCCTCCGTAGACTCTTTCTGCTATTCCTGCCTTACTTCTATTACTGTCGCTTTCTGATCACCTTTACTTTCGCCACGTGCACTTCTCACCTGTTTCCCTCGTTCTGTTACTCTCTTCCATCGTACTCTCGACCTTGCTGCAGACCCATTTTACCCGTTGTGAAGGCGTGCATTGTGTACCTGCCTTGCCATTTCTGCTATTCTCACCTCTAGTACCACTTTCTCTTTCTCCCGGGTTAAGGGTGTATTGTATCAGCGTATTCAGCTCCGTTCATTCAATCTAATAGAATAACATTTATACCTACCTCGTTTTCCTTTTCACTTCCTCCTCTCCTGTTGTTCCCCTATTATCTCTCCTCGCCTTTTTTTCTCTTTTTTTTTCTTCTTTCTTACATTTCTTTCCATTCTTTTCTGCTTATTTGCTTCGACGTAGATTCCCTTCAGTCCTTTTTGATGTCTCGTCCTGCTTGGTCCTCTTTCGAGAGGTTATTGGCTCCTCCCCCTTCCCTTTCCGTTCTTCTCCCTCTTCCCTCTCGTCTCATTTCCTCTACTGCTTTCATCCATTTCTTTCCCTCCCCCTTCTCTCCCAGCAATCTACCCACTACGTCTTGCCATCCCTCTCTGTCCCACTCCTCCCATCTGGCACACTCCTCCCATATATGTTCCCATGTTTCCTCCTCCTTCCCACACATCCTGCACCTTTTATCCTCCTCTTCTCCCCAGTATAGTCCCTCCCTCACTTCATTACCAAGTCTGAATCTTGCCACCCTGCTCCATCTCGCTTCCTCCCATCCTTTCTTTAAATAGTCCGGGATCCCTTCCTTCCTTATATTCTTATACCACCTGTTGTATTTCGATCCCGTGATCTTTTCCATCCTTTCTTGTCTATCCTTCTCTTTCTCTTTCTTCTCAAATTCCTCCTCCTCCAGCTCTTCTTCTTCTGTTTCTACTCCGATCCCTTCCAAGTAGTCTTTTCTCTCATACTCCCATTTTCCTATTATCCTACCTCTCTTCCATCTCTCTTTCATTTCTTCCATACACTTTCTCGCTATCTCTCCTTCTCTACCTTCTTCCAGTTTTCTTTCAAACTTCCATGCTCTCTTGCTTGCTCTAGCTCTCATCTTCTCTCTTTCTAGCTCGTCTCTGACCATATATCCCGGTGTCCTCCAGTTTAATCTGAGTACCCATCTTAGATATCTCTCATGAATACCTTCAACCTCTCTCCTTTCCTTCCATCCCCATACTTCTGCACCGTATCCCATCATCGTCCATATCAGGCTGTCCTATAGCCATATTCTTCTTTTACAGTCCTTTTTCCACATCCTCTTTCCTATCCCCCACACTTCCCTCATTACTTTTGCTGCCTTCCTTCTCTCTCTAATGTGCGCCTCCTGTCCTCCATTCTCCTTCAGCGTGTGCCCCAGGTACTTGAATTCTTTAACCTCCTCTAATTTTTTTCACTTCCATCTCCAGTCGTACTTCTTCTTCCTTCCTCCTCCCTTTCTGAACCTCATTATCTTTGACTTCTCTATGCTCAGAGTTAAACCTTTTCTGTGTAGATATCCTTCCAGCCTGCTTATCATTGCTCTCATGTCTTGCTCATCCTCCGCTAGCAGTGCTATATCATCTGCATACATTAGAGTGTATATCTTCTCTCCTCCTAATTTCACGCCTCCCCATCCACCTTTCTTCATGTAATCCTCTATGTCTGCGTTTAGTAGATTGAATAGTATTGGGCTTAGTGGGCATCCCTGTCTCAAGCCTTTCGCTGTCCAGAATTGTCCTCCACTCTCTCTTCCTCTCCCTACTCTGCTCTTTGTTTCCCTCAGTACTTCCTCCACCCTGTCTATCAATCCTTGTCTCACTCCTCTTTCTCTCATCGTTTTGATTAACACTCTTTTATCCACTGAGTCGAAGGCCGCCTTCAAGTCCACAAAAAATACAGTCATTTTTCCTTTCTCTTTTCCTATTTGTCTATTCACCAGGTAGTTTAAAGCGAATATTTGATCCATCGTTCCCATTCCTTTCCTGAATCCTGTTTGATTATCGGGGATCAGCTTCTTCGTTTCTACTTCCTCTCTTATTTTTTCCGCTAGTATCGCCGTGTAGATTTTGTACATCGATGACATAATGGTTATTCCTCTATAGTCCTTCATTTCTCGCCCTTCTCCTTTCTTAACTAATGGGATTATCTCACCTTCCTTCCATTGTTCCGGCCAACCTTCCCCTCTCCAGACCCGATAAACGTTGTTATATAATATGGCATAATTTTTTGATATATTTATCATTTATTTTATGTTTATTTTTAATTTTAATCTTAATTTTTATTTTTATTTATTTATTTTATTTTCAAATAAATCTGATTGCTATTTTCACAGATAACATACGTGTTTTTTTCATTAACTAATATGATTTAATTGTAACATGCTATTCATTAAAGTTCCAGAATTTATAATATTCCATTAAAAAAAAGTAATTCAATAATAAAAATAAGTAAAAATGCAATTGAAAAATAGAAAATATTCGAATTTTCTCTTTACCTATAGATCGAAATTTCAGGATTGCTGTCTATAAATTTATCAAATTTTTTGATAGCCATCGGTAGAGTCTATCTTATTTTAAAAAAATTATTTTCAAAAAAAAATTAAGAAAAAGTCCCTTAAAAAATCGAAGTTATTGGAATCCCATTTTCTTATAGGTCTCAAAAATTTCGAAATTAAGTCTAGAATTTGTGAGATTTTTTTGAAAAAAATCAAAACGGTCGCACTGAGAAAAACAAACATTTTTTGCTTAAATCCTAAAAAAAAACAGTCATATTGCCCATTAAACATTTTTCGATATTTTCTTCAAAAAGTTCAGTGAAAAACGAAAAGAAAGACCACCTTATTTTTTACATTATCTTTTTTCTTTTTAAAGTTACAGGCATTTGAAATTTTCCAAATTTTAAAATGCATTTTTTTTTTAAATCCATAACTTAAGTATGAGTAGAGATAAAAATCTAAAAAAAATCATAGAAACTACTTTCATTTAGTATAAAAACACAAAAAATTTTTGGCCAAATCAAAAATGGTCGAGGACATTCATTGGTTGAGTTGGCGTGGAATGCCCCATATATATATATATCATTTATCATTTATCATTTATCATTTATATATATAAGTACCGTCGTCTGTATGTATGTATGTACGCGAACTACTCATTCGTTAGTGGACCAAATTTTTACCAAAAGTATATGAAATAGGGGTAGAATTTCCCGGGGATGAAAATGTCGTGGTTAATTTTTCATTACCGATTTTGTGGCAACCGATTCTTTTAATTTTTCAAATTTTTCGGGAAATAATTGACCGAATCACATTCGTTAGTGGACCGAATTTTTACTAAAAATATATGAAGTAGGGGTAGAATTTTCCGGGGAGTGCCATAATGTGTATTGTTTTTTGTTACCGATTTTCTGGAAACCGGTTTTTTTATTTTTTCGGGAAATAATTGACCGAATCTCTTCGTTAGTGGACCGAATTTTTATCAAAATGTATGTATGTATGTATGTATGTATGTACGCGAACTACTCATTCGTTAGTGGACTTATATAAAATTAATATCGATTAAACTCGATATATATAAATTGTATGTAAATTGAAAATATAGTATAAAATTATTATCGATTAAACTCGATTAAAAATTTATATAAAAAAGATAACACTCGATTAAAAATTCATATAAAAAAGACAACTTCGTAAGTTGACAGTTTCACATATCATATGTCATTTTGTGACATATGTCATTTGCAAATTGTAAGGAAAAGACAGAAAGAGGAGAGAGAAGAAAACGGATATTCGCACATTCTGAGATAGAGAGAGAGAGAGAGAGAGAGAGAGAGAGAGAGAGAGAGAGAGAGAAGGGGTACGTATCTTAAACATTAAATTTATATGTCAAAAAATTTACGTCTTTCCATTTTCATTTCTTTGCTTTATTTTCTTTTTATTTAATTATCTTATTGATTTTTTGTCTTTTTGTTCTGTCTTTCTTATCTCTTATCTATATAAGTTTAATTATATATTTTTCCTTTCACAGATATTTAATTTTATAGAAGAAAACTGACGTTAAAACCTATTTTGTCCTGTTCCTGCTATAAAGATTTTTCCATGTTGCCTGTTCCTATTTTTCAATTATTTTCTATTTAAAGGTAAATAATAATTTTATTTTTTATCCTCATTTTTATCCTTATTTTATATCCTCATCTTTTTCGTTACATTTTCGCTTCCTATACAAAAAATAATTTTTTTTACAATATTTTTTAAAAGATAACAAACATCCTTAAATTTTTTTACAGTAAATGCTTTTCAGAGCTTTTTTCCCCAGTCTTCCGATGAACATTATCTGCTTGCCCTCTTTCATTTGTTATATCTGCTTGCTCTCTTTCGTATGCTAACATAGCATTCAATAAAATTTCATCCATTCTATCATCCATATGTATAACTAAATTTAAAAACACTATATATAACTAAACTATATATACATTATATATAGATACATTATACAGCTAATCGAAACCTTTTATTTAAATTTATTTAGAAATAAAATAAATTAATTTAATTTAATTTATTTCGAAAAAATTCATTAGGCAAATCTTCGATCTTTCCAGAAAGTGAAAATTCTACCCCTATTTCATATATTTGTGGTAAAAATTCGGTACAATAGTTTTTAAGTTAAAAACGCACAAACATACACCACCCGTAAGGATTTTATATAATAGAATTTTCCAGAAATGAAAATGTCGTGGTTAATTTTCCATTACCGATTTTGTGGAAACCGATTCTTTTAATTTTTGAAATTTTTCGGGAAATAATCGCGGACTACTCATTCGTTAGTGTACTAAATTTTTACCAAAAGTATACGAAATAGGGGTAGAATTTCCCGGAAATGAAAATGTCGTGGTTAATTTTTCATTACCGATTTTGTGGAAACCGATTCTTTTAATTTTTCAAATTTTTCGGGAAATAATTGACCGAATCACATTCGTTAGTGGACCGAATTTTTACTAAAAGTATATGAAGTTGGGGTAGAATTTTCCGGGGAGTGCCATAATGTGTATTGTTTTTTGTTACCGATTTTATGGAAACCGGTTTTTCTAATTTTTCTAATTTTTCGGGAAATAATTAACTGAATCTCATTCGTTAGTGTATCGAATTTTTACCAAAAATATATGAATAGCTTAATATCTCCATTATATCTTACAAAAGAAGGGAGAATTAAATATGACAGTCATGTCAAATGTAAATGTAAGTGTTTTTTAACAGAAATTTTAAAGAATTATTGAGTAATTAACCAAATTTTTTTAAAAATGTCCGTGGTTGCTCTAACTTTTTTTGGAAATTTTGAGATTGCTCGCTCGCATCTTTGTACAGCAACCGTTCAAAAAAAGCAACTCGAAAAAGAGAGTGAATTTTGAATTTGAGAAGCCAATTAACTTGAAACTTGGTGACATTTATGAGTATATGTTCAGCTCGAACTTCTGAGCTCGAACTTCTGAGCTGAACATATACTCATAAATGTCACCAAGTTTCAAGGGTAAACCAAAGAATGATGTCGTTGCCCTAGATATAGAGGTCGATGTTGAATTTCAATAATGCGAAAATATACGACGGTGCGCCGCGTAGCGGGCGCGAGTCTTTTAATATCATTCTCTATCTTTTATTAGTTCGCGTACATACAGACAGAAAACGGTAATTATTCTGTCTCCCTCCCTCTCTCTCTCTTTCACAAGTTGACACATACATATGAAGCATGCCACACTTGCGAACGATATACCAAATAAATGAATTTTCCGGGGAGTGCTATAGGGTATGTAGTTTCTTATTATCTATTTTCTGGAAACAGATTTCTTTAATTATTTTAATATTTAAAAAATAAAGAATTAAAAAAATTAGTTTCCAGAAAATCGGTAACGAAAAACTATATACCCTATAGCACTTTCCAGAAAATTCTACCCCTATTTCATATATTTGTGGTAAAAATTCGGTACAATAGTTTTTAAGTTAAAAACGCACAAACATACACCACCCGTAAGGATTTTATATAATAGTATAGATAATAATTATTCCAATCTTAAAAAGGCCGTGTTTAAAAAGGATGTTAGAAATATCCTTTTTATAATAACATATACATTGGCTACCACTTTTAATGTTAATTTTAATCTTTACTATGAAATTATTTATTGTGTTTTATTGTTTTATGTTGTAATATATTTTATCTATTATTATAAGTTAATAAATTCACTGAAAGCGATAGATCAATATATATGTTGCAATAAAAAATTTATACAATATTATAAAAATTAAAAATTTATGTATAGATATAAGAGATAGATTATACAGATTGATTTTTTGTTTTTTTGTTTTTTTTGTTCTGTCTTTTTTATCTCTTATTTATATAAGTTTAATTATATATTTTTCCTTTCACAGATATTTAATTTTAAACAAGAAAACTGAACTTATAATAATAGATAAAATTATACAAATTTTATAAATTTATATTTAGATATGTGAGTAATAATATGAATTATATACGAAAATGCAATATATTGACGACGGTACTTATATATATAGATACATATATTGAACAGAATATAGAGAAGTAAGAGAGATAGAATGGAAACAGAAAGAACACAACAGAAAAAAGAAATAAAGGATTAAACAAATGTGATAATATGAGAACATAAGATAGTAAGAATAATAGTAAGAAAAATATCGAAAATTAGAAAGAGAGAAGAACAAGTAAGTCTTAATTATACAGTAAATTTTTCGCAATTGTACGTCCGAGTAGACAAATTTTAGCGTTTAGTATTTAAAGAATAATTAAATTTAAAATAAATTTTTCGCGATTGTACGTTCAAGTACAATCAAATTTGAATTTTACCCTTCTCTATTTAAAGTACCCTACGGTATTCCAGTTCGAACAAGTAAATTTAAAATAAATTTTTCGAGATTGTACGTTCAAGTATACAAATTTCAGCGTTCAATATTTAAAGAACAAGTAAATTTAATTATACAAAATGCCTCGAAAGAGAAAATGCGCAAATTTGAGTAAAGTGAGTCATGAAAGCAAACGATTAAGACAAATGCGAAAAAATGAGATTTTGGAGGAAAGGACTAAGAGACTAGAAGCTAATGCCCAGAGAAATGCTATGCAGAGGGCACAGGAAAATGTAGAAACAAGATTTCAACGACTGGAAGCTAATGCCCAGAGAAATGCTATGCAGAGGGCACAGGAAAATGTAGAGACAAGATCTCAACGACTGGAAGCTAATGCCCAGAGAAATGCTATGCAGAGGGCACAGGAAAATGTAGAGACAAGATCTCAACGACTGGAAGCTAATGCCCAGAGAAATGCTATGCAGAAAGCACAGGAAAATGTAGAGACAAGATTTCAACGACTGGAAGCTAATGCCAAGAGAAATGCTGTGCAAAGGGCACAGGAAAATGTAGAGACAAGATTTCAACGACTTGAAGCTGATGCCCAGAGACATGTTCAGAGAAGGTGCCAAGCCAAACAATTGAATCACCATATTGCGCTAATTATGAAGGATCATGAAATGAATGTGCCTGTTCATACACTTGGCCAAATGAATGTCGAATGCCAATTTTGCAAATCGTTAAACTTTATATGTGAAAAATCTAAAGATGGAAAATTTACATATTGTTGCCAAAAGGGGAAACTTCAATTAAAACAAATAAATTTTCCAGAATTTCTAAAAAAATTATTCATGGGAAATGATGCTTCATCTAAGAATTTTATGGATAATATTCGTTCATATAACAGTGCTTTAGCTATGGCCTCAATGGGTGCCCCAGGTAATAGGAATCCCTTGGATGTAGTGAACCATGCTCCTTATTGCTTGAAGATTCATGGGCAATATCATCATTTGACCTCGATAGCAATGCGTCCAGATGATGGGCAACCCCCACGATATGCACAGCTTTACTTCTTGGATACGGAAGAAGCTGTTCATCATAGAATGAATAACGAAGCCAACCAAAGGTGTGATCCAGCAATGATGAGAGATTTATCATGTTTCATGATCCAATGCTGTGCGCGAATGGGTTGAGGATTTAAGAGTTCGAGGTTTTGAAGAAATTCAAGTTTATCGTTTAAATGTCTATAATTAAGATCGCTGATATTTACAAGTATTTACAGTTCTTTATTGTCGCGGACAATAGTGAAAGCGCGGATGAAGTCGCGTGAGAAAAACGTTCGTTCCGCGACCGATAGAATGACGCGGCGAATGCGCGCGGCAAAGACGATTGCTCGACGGCGTTTATATATCGCGAGCAGCGATGTGTCGGAACTCGAAACGAACCGAGGTGTTAGCACGAAATACGGAATCGTAATTTCTACACGTTAAGTCGGCGTACTGTCATCGAGTGCTCGTTGTCGGCGCGGAGGGCCGGAGCTTTATACCCTCGAGCTCCGGTCCCCCGGCAACGAGCTGAAAATTCAGAAGGGCCAATCGGGTGCCGCCACTTCGAAAAGGAGCTTGATTTCGGAAAGTCAAACGGCTCCGCAGATCTCGCGGCCGGCAACCGATCATCTGTTTTCGCCGAATCTCCTGCTTCGTCCCGGGGTGTTTACCTCGCGCACTGAGGCCCCGAGACAAAGGAAGAGAGTCGGTGCACGCAAAAACGAGCTTGTTTTTCTGTTCCTCGATATTTCGTAGAACCGACCTGCTTATTTCCCGAATACGATCTCGAATTAGCGTCGTTTCCCGGAATGCGTTGAATTCCCGTTTACTGATCAATTTCTCGAAATTTAGTCCGTTATAAATTTAAGTTCGATCCCGAACAAATGCAATGAATTTGCAAAGACTTTTAAGATGATGCGTCAAGTTGAACAAGATCTTAATCCGAGAGGCATTCAAACTCCAAACTTGATGTTGTGCTTCCGAAATGATCCTAAACATGATCAAAGAAGATATAATGCTCCACGAGCTAATGAAATAGCCGTGGTCTTTCAGAATATTGATGGTGAGCCTCCATTTGAGAGAGACATTCGAATTTATAACAAAAATTCGAACGATGTCCAACAAATTTCAATTCTGGATAAAAGATGTGACCCAATGTGTTACCCTTTATTATATCCATATGGTAATAATGGATGGCATTCAGAATTGAAATATTATAATCCTCAATAACCTCAATAGAGATTCTGAAAAATAATGGAAGTAGTTGTGATAATTTCAAATTGCCAAATCCAAATCCAGTAAATATTGATGTCATAGAATATAATGTAGATGAGGAAAAAAGACGTGGTGAATATTTAATATGGACACTAAATGTTGAGCAAAAGTACGTATACGATTTAGTAATGCGAGCAATTGATAATGAAAATGAACCACAGCGGTTATTTTGTATAGACGGATTTGCAGGTAGTGGTAAAACTTACCTGTTCAACGCATTTATGAGTGTTATACGAGGAAGAAACGAAGAAGTTCTTTCATGTGCATCAACTGGCATTGCTACAACACTTCTAAAGGGAGGAAGAACCTATCACTCCCTTTTTAAGCTTACCATCCCAATTGATGATGGTGCGAAATCAAATATCAGAGGAAACTCAAAAGCTGCACGAGAACTGATATCTGCAAAACTCATCATATGGGATGAGGTAAGTATGACTGTAGGACATGCCTTAACAGCAGTTGACAAACTTCTCAAGGATCTGATGAAGAAATCACAACCATTTGGAGGAAAAGTTATTCTATTTGCAGGAGATTTCAGACAAAATTTACCCATAGTGCCTCATGCACAAAAAATGACAATAATTGAGTCAACAGTTAAATATAACCCTATATGGAGAAATGTAATTCAGGTTAAACTTAAACAAAATATGAGAACTGGAGATGAAAGAGAATTTGCAAATTGGCTGTTGCAACTAGGAGATGGTAAATTGACAAATACGGACGGACTACATCCTGATATAATTGAAATCCCTGAGGATTTTATATCAAAAGGATCTCTTATTAGTGAGATTTTTGGTGAAAAAATCACTATAGAACAAATTCATGATAATCAAGATCGAGCGATCCTTTGTCCAAAGAATGAAGACACGTTCAAAATTAATGACAAAATCCTTCATCTAATAGAAGGACAGGAAAAGGAATATCTCTCAATTGACTCTATCATGAATGATGATACACAAGAACAATTGAATTTCCCGACTGAATTTTTAAATTTTGTAACGCCTTCTGGGATGCCAGTTCATCGACTCAAAATAAAGATTGGTGCTATAATTATACTATTAAGGAATTTGAATACTAAAAAAGGACTATGCAATGGCACAAGATTTATTGTTAACGATCTGAAACCTAATCTTATTTATGCGGAGGTTCTGAACGGCCCTGCTCGAGGTCAGATTGTCTTCATACCAAGGATTGATTTTCTTACAAATGAATTGGAACTACCGTTTAAACTCAAACGGAGACAGTTTCCTATTCGAGTGGCATTTGCTATGACAATCAATAAATCTCAAGGACAAACTTTAGAAAAAGTTGGAATTTATTTGCCACATTCTGTATTTGCTCATGGTCAACTATATGTAGCATTCTCAAGAGCAACTAAGAGGAATAATGTTAAAGTTAAGGTCAATGAGATTAGTAATCAAGGACATCTTATTAAGGAAAATTCAAAAACTTATACAAAAAATGTTGTATATCGAGAAATTTTGTAGGGGAGTACCATAAAGTGTATAGTATTTCGCTACCGATTTTCTGGAAACCGATTTTTTTAATTTTTCCAATTTTTCGGGAAATAATTGACCGAATCTTAAAGAATTTTCCGGGGTAGAATTTTCCGGGAAATGCTATAAAGTATATAGTTTTTCGTTACCGATCTTTTTGGAAACCGGTTACAAAATTTTTCCAATTTTTCGGAAATTAATTGACCGAATCTGAAAAAAAAATGAAGTAGGGGTAGAATTTCCCGGGGATTGCCATAAAGTGTATAATTTTTTGTTACCAATCTTTGGGGAAATCGGTATCAGAAAATTTTCCAATTTTTCGGAAATTAATTGACCGAATCTCAAACAATTTTATATGAAGTAGAGGTAAAATTTCCTGGGGAGTGCTATAAAGTGTATTATTTTTCGTTATACCGATCAACTCAACTAAAAAAAAGGATAAATTTCGATCGTGTTTGAATAAGGCATTGTTGTCTGAACAAGACATCGTGTTTAAACAAGGCATCGTGTCTGAACAAGGCATCGTTTATGAACAAGGCATCAAATTTGTCACAAAGACGAGTGTGTAAACAATAAATGTCTGCGCAAAATATCGTGTCTGAACAAGACATCGTGTCTGAACAAGACATCGTGTCTGAACAAGGCATCGTTTATGAACAAGGCATAAAATTTGTCACAAAGACGAGTGTGTAAACAATAAATGTCTGCGCAAAATATCGTGTCTGAACAAGACATCGAGTCTGAACAAGACATCGTGTCTGAACAAGACATCGTGTCTGAACAAGACATCGTGTCTGAACAAGACATCGTGTCTGAACAAGACATCGAGTCTGAACAAGGCATCGTGTATGACCAAGGCATCATATTTGTCACAAAGACGAGTATAGTTTTTTGCTACCGATTTTATGGAAACCGGTTTTTTTAATTTTTCCAATTTTTCCGGAAATAATTGACCGAATTTCAAAGATTTGTATATAAAACAGGGGTAGAATTTTCCGGGGAGTGTTATAAAGTGTATAATATTTTGTTACCCATTTTCTGAAAACCGGTTTTTCTAATTCTTCCAATTTTTCGGGAATTAATTGACCGAATCGCAAAGAATTGTATATGAAGTAGGGATAGAATTTCCCGGGGATTGCATTAAGTGTATAATTTTTCGTTACCGATTTTTTTGGAAACCGGTCGCAAACTACTTCCACATTTATGGGCCGATTCTCTCGAATTTGATACCAAAATGCAAATTTTTCGGGGATGAAAATGTCGCGGCTTTTTTTTTTGTTTTACGCCCCCACCCTCCCCATTCACCCACGCAAAAAACATACGCACCTACGCGCACACACACGCTTGAATTGTATCAATACATAACAACAGATCTATATATATCTATATATAGTTTTACAATAAAATAAAGAAAAACAGAAATGCATTCTGCGATTTGCGCAGTAATTGCAGCTAAAATGCATTTTGCGCAACGCGCAGTGATTACTATCAAAATGTATTCTGCGCTATGCGAGAAAATAATATGAGAAGTAGTATAATAGGGCTTAAGGCGAAGGTCTACTATAAAAAACCTAACGCGCCAATAGGTGGAACCTCAAGGGTGGTGTGGAAGTCCATCATTTTAATATCTTGATTTTTTTATATAAATAAAAGTGATTAAAAATTACAAATACAGAATGTAAAGGTGATTTGAGTGATGATTGATAAAGGAATTTACAAAAAAAAAGCTTCAGAGCTTTATAGCTTTTAGGCCCGCGCGAAGCGCGGGCTCAAAAGCTAGTATACATATATATATATATATTTAAATATATATTTATATACTCATGTAGTTAATGCATATATAGGTACGTAATAATAATGTTAATATTATATTTGTAGGTTTGCAGGAAACAAATCCGTGATACGGGACGTTGCATCCAGATTTAATGTAGCAGAATCTACGTTCCATGCTATCATTTCGAATGTTATGACATTTTTACTTAATATTGCTCCAAATATAATAAAAATGCCTGCTATAGAAGATAGAAAAAGAGAGGTTGCTTGTGAATTTGAAGAAGTAATTAATATTGTTATTACATGCTAAAAGATATGTATTAAAAGTTATATGTTAAATAAACTCGTCACAAAAATTAAAGGAACACTTAAATTTTCTTAAAAACTAGGCAAAATTTGAGCAGCTGTATCTTCGTTAAAAATGAACAAAATTTAAGTTTAAAAAAAGGGTTTTAAAGCTTGAAATCTCTACTTTCAGAAGATCACTATTTTTTTTAGTTTCTGTGAGTTTGGTAATTTTTACATATAGAAAACCACGAGCTGGACAAAATGGGAAATTTTCTTCTCACTTTGTGGGCCTGTCACGTGCTCAAAAAAATCCTGCGAAATTTTTTGACTTTCCAATGTGAAAGCTCGAAGTTTTCCCTACAAAATCTTTTTTTAAAAATGTTTCTACGATTTTTTGTTACTGAGTTAACGCGAATTGAATAAGAAATGAGCATTTTGACTTTGATTGCTCATAACTCCGTTAAAAATCATCGTACTGCAATTCGCAAAATGGATTCTTAAAGCTAAAACTTTACTCTATCAAGTCGTATAATCGCCAATTTTTTCATAAAGATGTTTGGATACATTACAAGTGAGTAAAGATGTCGTAAAAATTTGCAATTTTTTACTTTCTTATTTAGATCCAAAAAACAATTGTGCAGAACAACAACAAAAATTTATTCTTTACGTTTTTTTCTACTTTTAAGTATCCTACATTTAAAAAAAATTTGCCGAATAGCTATGAGATTTTCTTCATGGTGGCCACTATGGTTTTACGGGACAAAACGTACAAAAAATTGTGAAATTGCTTAATTTCAGTAAAAATCAAGAAAAAAAATTAAAAATAACGTCTGGCGGACGTTGAAAAACTGTTTTCAATTACGCTGACAATACATTGAAGATGAGTAAGTGTCAGCATAAGCTATAAAGACTTTTTTATAAAAAATTAATGTTTTGTGTTTTAAAAATTTGAAAAAATACCGCCGGCATTAGCGTTACCCAAAGCATACGAGGAGGTTGTCCGGTCGGATTTACGCTTTGTTATGCGCGCGTTCGCGTGCGTATGTGTATGTGTGTCATTCAGCTGAGACCCAGCGACTCGTCGCTTTCGCAGTATTTTATGACTCTAAACTCATTCATGACTGTGTATGCGTGCGCGCACACGCGCGTGTTTGTGTGTATGTGTATGTATGTGTGTGTTCCGTATGCGTGTGTGCGTGCGTACATGCGTGCGTGTATGGGTGAGTGGATAGATGGTCGTAGGTGGTAAAATGAATTTTTTCAAATTTCGAAAACACAAAACATTAATTTTTTATTAAAAAAAAGTCTTTCTAGCTTATACTGATATAAATTTGAAAAAATTTATTTTACCACCTATGACCATCTATCCACTCACCCACACACGCACGCATGTACGCATGCATACATACACATACACGCATGCAAGCGCACGCACACACAGTCATAAATGAGTTTAGAGTCATAAAATACTGCGAAAGCGACGAGTCGCTGGGTCTCAGCTGAATGACACACATACACATACGCACGCGAACGCGCGCATAACAAAGCGTAAATCCGACCGGACAACCTCCTCGTATGCTTTGGGTAACGCTAATGCCGGCGGTATTTTTTCAAATTTTTAAAACACAAAACATTAATTTTTTATAAAAAAGTCTTTATAGCTTATGCTGACACTTACTCATCTTCAATGTATTGTCAGCGTAATTGAAAACAGTTTTTCAACGTCCGCCAGACGTTATTTTTAATTTTTTTTCTTGATTTTTACTGAAATTAAGCAATTTCACAATTTTTTGTACGTTTTGTCCCGTAAAACCATAGTGGCCACCATGAAGAAAATCTCATAGCTATTCGGCAAATTTTTTTTAAATGTAGGATACTTAAAAGTAGAAAAAAACGTAAAGAATAAATTTTTGTTGTTGTTCTGCACAATTGTTTTTTGGATCTAAATAAGAAAGTAAAAAATTGCAAATTTTTACGACATCTTTACTCACTTGTAATGTATCCAAACATTTTTATAAAAAAATTGGCGATTATACGACTTGATAGAGTAAAGTTTTAGCTTTAAGAATCCATTTTGCGAATTGCAGTACGATGATTTTTAACGGAGTTATGAGCAATCAAAGTCAAAATGCTCATTTCTTATTCAATTCGCGTTAACTCAGTAACAAAAAATCGTAGAAACATTTTTAAAAAAAGATTTTGTAGGGAAAACTTCGAGCTTTCACATTGGAAAGTCAAAAAATTTCGCAGGATTTTTTGAGCACGTGACAGGCCCACAAAGTGAGAAGAAAATTTCCCATTTTGTCCAGCTCGTGGTTTTCTATATGTAAAAATTACCAAACTCACAGAAACTAAAAAAAATAGTGATCTTCTGAAAGTAGAGATTTCAAGCTTTAAAACCCTTTTTTTAAACTTAAATTTTGTTCATTTTTAACGAAGATACAGCTGCTCAAATTTTGCCTAGTTTTTAAGAAAATTTAAGTGTTCCTTTAATTTTTGTGACGAGTTTATATGTTAAATATTTATAAAATAACTTTGTTTCAGATAAATGAATTTCCTGGGGTCCTCGGATGCATCGATGGAACATTTATTAAAATTAGAACACCTGCTAAAAAAAATTAAGAGTACTTACGTTAATAGACATGATTTTCCATCTCTGACATTACAAGCAGTTTGTGATGCCAATAAATTATTTTTAGATATCTTTATCGGTCCTCCTAGTAAAATACATGACGCAAGAATATTCCAATTATCATTTTTAAGTAATGAAATACAAAATATATCAGAAAATTATCACTTATTAGGCAATGCGGCATATCCTTTAAGAAAATATTTATTAACCCCGTACAGAGATTACGGCAATCTTACAGCCTCTCAACGAAATTATTATTTCAAATTTTCTCAAACAAGAGTTAAGATAGAAAATGCGTTTGCATTATTAAAACAAAGATTTAGGCAGTTTAATGCAACTAGATTTTCTCACAGTTAAACGTTCTGCTAATTTTATAATTTCATGTTGTGTTACATAATTTGTGTATTTTGAACAATGATCATTTAGATAATATTGAGGAGGACGTAGAATGTAATGAGAGGCAGGTTTATAATAAGCAGAATCCGAACGATAAGATGGAAGGTGAGATAAAAAGAGACATTATTTGTAATTTATTGGCTTTTAATTAGTGAAAATGTAACACAAATAAACATGTATGCACAAATAAAATTTTTTTTACAGACCACAAAATAAAATTTATTTTTTTACTTAGTAGATACTATATAAACTTAAAATACTTAAAGAGCCACCCTAAAATTAGCCTGTTTTCTGGACCTCAAATTTGGGGTCAGAATGAATGGGAAATGAAAGTTTATGATGATAGATTACTCGTAGAAAATTTTCAGATGGAGCATGTATCTCAATTTTGAGATATGGGGGGTCAAAGGGGGGGATATCTATATATATAAAGGAAGATGTCCTGACTGACTCATCAACGCCCAGCCCAAACCCCTGAATCGAATTTTTACCAAAAATATATGAAATAGGGGTAGAATTTTCCGGGGAGTGCCACTTTGTGTATAGTTTTTTGTTACCGATTTTCTGGAAACCGGTTTTTTTAATTCTTTCAATTTTTCAATTAAAAGAATTAGAAAAACCGGTTTCCAGAAAATAGGGAGAGAAAGAGAGAGGGAAAGGGAGGGAGAGAGAGAGAGAGAGAGAGAGAGAGAGAGAGAGAGAGAGAGAGAGAGAGAGAGAGAGAAAGAGAGAGAGGGAGGGGGAGGGAGAGGAAGAAGAAGAGGGAGAGGGAGAGGAAGAGGGAGAGAGGGAGAGAGGGAGGGAGGGAGGGACGGAGGGAGGGAGGGACGGAGAGAGAGAAGGAGGGAGGAAGAGAGGGGGAGAGAGAGAGGGGGGGAGAGAAAGGGGGGATAGCGAGAAAGAGGGGAGGAAGAGAGGGGGAGGGAGGGAGGGGGATGGAAAGGGGGAGGGGGAGGGGGAGGGGGGATGGGGAGGGAGGGAGGGAAAGAAGGAGAGAGGGAGGGAGGGGGGAGGGAGGGAGGGGGAGGGGGAGGAGGAGAGAGAGAGAGAGAGAGAGAGAGAGAGAGAGAGAGAGAGAGAGAGAGAGAGAGAGAGAGAGAGATTGATCATTTATTATGCCCAAACAATGGCTACATGGCAAAAAGATACAAAGAAAATATAACTGCAAGCACATGCTCTCTCACAATTCGCAATAACAATAAGGCAACAAGCCCACTTAAAACTAACGCCACTTAAAACTAACGCAACTTACAACTAACGCAGCTTAAACCTAATAGAGAAACATAACGCAAACTAAAATAATAGAAGAGTACACTCACAGGAATTGCACAAGAACAAAAGAACAAAGGCCCAACACTACGATTCAGACGACAGCAAAAACGCAGAAAGCAGACTCTTGAATGATGCAAGTGAAGAAGCTGAAGTGATTGTACTAGGAAGCGAGTGCCAGAAGTAAATAGAAGAAAGTTGGAAAGAATTTCTAAAAGCGACAGTTCTATGAGCAGGAATATGGAACATTTGAGGGGACGAAGCAGCTAGTCGGTCAGATCTCCTAAGTGTTGGATCAGGAGGAGGAAAAAGCTCACGTAGATATGAAGGAGAACTCATATGGAGAATGCGATAGATCTGACATCCGAGAAAGTAATGTCTCCTATTTTCCACAAAAAGCCACCTCAACTGACGTCGATATGGTGTAATATGTTTATCACGCTTAGGGTCGTAGATGAAACGAATACAACAGTTGACGAGCCTTTGCAATTTCGTATTCAATTCGCTGCTCAAATCATGATATACGAGACAATAATCAATATGAGGTATGATTAAGGTAGTGACAAGTTTAATCCTAAGATTGGTGGAAAGAGAGTTCTTGTTGAACTTCAAATTATTCAACGCAAAATGCACTCTTTGTGAGATCAGCGAGATATGTCTCGTCCACGACAAATTGGACATAAAGATTACACCCAAATTCCTAACCTCATTAACAAATGGTAGGGGCGTATCATTCACAATGATAGGTGGTAGACTACGAAGATCGATGCTATTAACATAAGCTTGACTTCCAAAGATGATAACCTTAGATTTGGCAGGGTTGAGTTTTAGTCCATTCATATTAGCATAATCAGAGATAGCATTAGCATCACGTGTAATCAATTCCAGAGCATGATGAATGTTAGCAGGTGAACATAGGCGGTAAATTTGAACATCATCCGCAAAGATCATGTGAAATAAATAACGTAAAATCTTATAAATGTCATTAATATATAATGAAAACAACAGAGGGCCAAGCACGGAACCTTGAGGGACTCCAGACGAAGTAAATATCCAGTCAGAAAGATTGCCCTCGTCATCGATAACTGCTTGAGACCGGCCAGTTAGGTAGGAGAAAATCCAGTTTAGGACAGCATCAGAGAAGCCTATCTGTTTAAGTTTAATAAGTAGTAGCAGATGGGAGACAGTATCAAATGCTTTGCTAAAATCAAAAAGAGTCATAATTGTAATAAGTCCCTCATCAATCCCCTGCCTGATATCGTTGCAAACCCGTAGAAGCGCAGATTGAGTGTTATACCCTGAGCGATACGCAGACTGTCTAGGATTCAGAATGTCGTATTTGTTTAGGTAGTCCAATATCTGAGCAGCCACAATTCGTTCCAATAGTTTAGACAGTTCAGGTAAATTCGCAATAGGTCTGGTATCTGACGGGAATAGTGGTGTACGAATCTTTGAGAGCGGGCGAATGTATGCCTTTTTCCATTCAGACGGAAACGATGAAGTGTCTAACGATCGGTTAAACAAAGAAACGATCAATGGCGAAACGACCGGCCAAGCAGTGCGCAGAACAAACAGTGGGAGACCATCTGAACCAGAAGCGTAAGAGTGGAGAGGACGCATAGACATAAACTCAAAAACTGACTCAGGTGAGACGGAAGAAAACACAAACTGAGGACGATCAGAAGGTCGCAAGACCAAAGCAATGGCAGAGATAAAGTCAGAGTGAAGACATATAGGCTGAGCATTGGAAACAGACGCATAGTATAAGTTCAACTGATTAGATGAGAAGAATTGTAATGGAGAGGTGAGAGTAGTTTTTGCAAGCCCTAGTCGAGCAAGTTCTCTCCACAATTTGGCAGGGTCGGTAATACCAATGAGAGACTTGTAATAAAATTCACTTTTGGCCCGCCTAATATCCACGTTGAGTTGATTTCGGAAGAGTCTGTAGGAAGCATAACCTAAGAGACTATTGGCCCGTTTAGTACGCTTATACAGCTGATCACGAGTATGTAGACGAGCAATCAATGCAGGAGTTAGCCACTGCACAGGTGGCTTCCTAATTACAATGTTGCGAATAGGGGCAAAGATGTCAAGTGCCCCCGACAAGGCACCAGACAGCACTCCACACAATCTGTCCACATTAGTGTCTTCTGACACTCTATCGATTTCGGATCGCACAGTGCCAGCAATGGATCTAAGGTAATCACAGAACTCAGAGTCGACGATTACCCTATAGTTACGCCGAGAAATAGAGCGCACCGGTCTAAGTTTAGAGCTAAGTAACGTAGACAATTCCAAAAGATCATGACCGGCAATGAAAGGACTCTGAGATTTAGTAAACGATATAATTTTGTTCATATCATCCACAACAAGCACGTCAAGCCAAGAATCAGAAGTCGCAGTGTGATGAGTAGGCTCAGAATTAACAATATGTAACGATAGGCTAGACACTAGTTCACGCAAATAATTCGCCTCAAAGTTAGTCGATGATAAATTACAGTTCAAGTCACCACCGATAATAATATTTTTGTAGAGATGCGAGAAACGGTTAAGAGACTCCACAAAGTCATGCAAGAGTAGACCCTTAGGCCTTCTGTAAATAGACGCAAATAGCACCGATTCGCCATCCGGCAGACGTACCTCAATAAGGAGATATTCAGGTGAATTATCACATACGTAATTAGAGGTGGTCAAAATCTTAACTTGAAGTGACTTATGCACGTAACACGCAACTCCTCCACCCGCTCGCCCCATCCTGTCATGACGAACAAGAAAATAGCCATCTAAAGCAACAAGGTCGTCCGATACTCCCCCATGAAGCCACGTTTCAGATACCGATATTATGTGATGAAAGTTAGCACTGAAATGCAGTCGAACAAAGTCTATATGTCCACGAAGTGAATTCGCGTTAAATTGGGCAACACGCAACTGAGACAACATTCGACTACAATTTGCACTAGCTGTAGGAGCCGTTGTTATACCAAGTGTGACTGGTCAAATAAGTTTGGCAAGATCAGTATCATGGTCAACATGAACAATAGTATCGCCATCCGCACGCCTGACGCATATTTGACCATTGTTCACCCAGACAAACTTGTAAGATTTGTCCCGGGCGACACGTTTGGTTCGTTGCAAGAGATCATGTGTAGTCTTGGGCAGAAGCTCATTGACAAATATAATACGATCGGAACCGCCACCGCACACCTCACTCTGCTTGAGTACACGTTTGGCTCGCTTCCTAGCTATGACCGCATCACGGACAGCACCGGAGGATAAAGTAACAATAAGCGAGCTAGTTTCAGTCGAATCTGAGGGTCGGTCACGCGCAGCAACAGGAAGAGGCTTTCGCACAACGGTCCTAACGTCAAGGACATGACTCGAAAGACTCAAAATATCAAGTGCCTCAAACACACCACGAACGAACTCAGCAGGCGTGACCGACAATGCCGGCACACCGGAAACGATGATCTTATTTCTATTTTCATCGTGAGTCAGAGGAGCCGACCCAACCGCTCTCAACTCGCGAACCTCACGCGCAAGAGTCGCGCTCTCCTGTTCTAATGCTGCAATGCGCTGGCAATTCCGATCGACTGTATCCGCGATACGATTTAATTGATTGAGCTTATCGTTAATCTCACTATTAGTGACACTTCCGCTGTTGACTTTCTATAAATTCAGAAAACCTAGCGTTAGACTCACGCAGCTGATCCTTGATATCGCTGGTCATCCGCTGCTGACTCTCAACGAAAGCGGCAAATCGAGCATCAGACGCCTTCAATTGCTTGATCAATCGAAGCAGGAGCTCATTCGTCGTGCTATCACTCTGAGATTGAATGCAAGTGCCCACCGGGGTAGCCATACTATCAAAATTGAGTGACCGCGCAGTATTATCTACCTCAGGTGAGAGAGGTAAATTAATTGTAGCAGACAACGATCTGCAGCAGGAGTCAGCGTATTTATAAAGCGCGTATGTCTTAAGACAGCCCGGATGGAACACTTTCGTGCACTTACATTCAACCAATGAGTTGACAACAAACTTTTTACACCTTGCACATGCACGCTGCATTCCCGCCACACAAGCAAGCAGAAGTAATTCACAAGAGATAACGTATAAACCGATGAAAAGTCATAGATCCGCAATCACGTATCGCAAAATAGAGATACCAGGCAACGATAGGCGCAAGCGCAGACTGAAGCCAATCAGCAGTCGCCGAGGAAGCACGTGCACGGAGATAGCATCTAGAGATACAGGGCAACGATAGGCGCGTACGCAGAAGAAGCCAATTAGCAGTCGCCAAAGTAGTACATGCACGGAGATAGCATCTAGATGGAGCCCGGCAACTTCAACCACAGCACAACCAGAAGTATGAAAATCAGATCGGCAGGCAGGCGCATGCGCAGCAGCAGTCCACGCTTATCACGGAAGATTCCAAGAATTCGACAGACTTCCGAGAATAAGGTTAGGATGAGCAATATTACTTGTCAACGAAATGCTCAGAAGTAAGCAGTGAGTACCAAGAAAATGAATATAGCTCGTGACAAGCAATTAAAGACTTGCTTATACCTGCAACAGAATAGCCCGAAGGCAGCTTAAGGCAGCAACAATTATCACTTCACGCAGGAGCAAAAGTACAGCGAACTGACGATACTCACAGAGAGAGAGAGAGAGAGAGAGAGAGAGAGAGAGAGAGAGAGATTATTTGCGTGTCTTATTACATTGTCCTCCGGGGCGAAGCCCGGGTAACCAGCTAGTTACAATAATAAAATGGTAGATAAACAAAGAAATAATCCTCCTTCTTCGCCAGTAATTCAAATAACAAAGGGAAAGTAAAAGTCGACACTAACTGGCAAGCTGTAATTTATTCTCACGACGTTTCGACCGTCTCTTTCGGTCCTAATCAAGTGTTAAAAAATATATAATTATAATTCATGCAAACGATTCAGTCCTAGCATTGTACCAACAAACAAGTCCAGAACTGAAAAATATATATATATATACACAGGTAAATTATAACGAAGAAAGATTACAAGTTTTAAGTAACTCACAAGTTTGCGCGTCAAAATTGAAGAGAACGATGTATACGAGGAAAAACATGTCAGCAACGTTCGGGAGACAAAGGCACACTGATCGAGATCAAATATAATTTATTATTATGTCGTATGCCCCAGTCAAATTGTCAGTGTCTTTCTGAAGGTTGATAGTATTGATGTTTTGTTTAATAAAGAACATTTCCGCGATCTCGCGCTTTTTGACCTGTTTCTCACGATGTAATACTTCTGTTTTCTCCCATTCGAATTCATGGTCATAAAGTGCACGATGTTTACTGACAACGGAGTGGTTGCTGACATGTTTTTTAATGTCGGCTTTATGCTCTTTTAAACGTGTCTCCAAATGCCTTTTCGTTTGGCCAATATAAGTGGCGTCACAATTTCCACAATTAATTTTGTAAACAACGTTAGTTTGTTTAAAAAAGTCCAGTCGGTCCTTACCCTTCATTATAACGCAATCAAGTGATTTAGGAATTGTATGTAGTATATGAAAACCAAGACTCTTCAAAATACGCGAAAGTCTCTCGCTAAGACCTTTAATGTACGGAACAGCAATAGCGTTTTCCAGTATACGTCGTGGAATGTCAAGGGTGTACGTATTGTCGCGGTAACAAAACAACCTCAATCTGTCTTTAATGCATTTGTCTATAATATGCCGAGGATAACAATTATTTAACAAAATTTTTTTGATTTTCTTAATGTTACTATCATGGAATCGTTTGTCCGATAATAGGATCGCTTGGTCGACAAGACTTTTTATAGTGTTCAATTTATATTTCTCGGGATGGCACGAGAAATAATTGATGTAACGGCCGGAGAAGGTAGGCTTCGTGTACCAGTTAGTAATTAAGCTGTCAAATTCCCTAATAACAGTTGTGTTCAAAAAGTTGATCGAGTTATTCTCCTCGGTTTCATAAGTAAATTTTAACCGAGGGTGGTAATTATTAAAAACGTTTAACGTTTCAACGATCTTAGACCTTGGGATTATAGCAAAAACGTCATCAACATAACGACGAAAGAACCGGATCACGAAGCCTAGCTGTCCCAAACAAGAAGTCTCGAGATCATCAAAATGGTAGATATTTATGATGTTGCACATATATTGAAACAAAGTAAAATAAGATGGAATACTATGACATTGGTTTTAAAAAGACGTATTCTTTGGAATGTGTAATGATTGGAGTGGGTGTGCAGTGAACAAATCGAAGGAGTAAATGACGCGCTTGCGCTGAAAGCGCAGTAATCGCGCTACTATGATTGGTGCGCACAACCAGTCGTATGGCTTGGGTCGCATGTCATAAGCAGTCGTAAAACCGGATCGTAAGTGGTCATAAGAGATCGTACGCGGTCGTAAGGAGTATAAACAGTCGTAAAGGACAACGGGCGTAAGGGACTATTCGACCGACGCGTAGCCGCCTAGTGGCCCCAGACCGAAGAATGCTAAAAGAAACACGTCCTATAACATTGTAAAACTTGGGGAGTCGGCTCACTGCTAATTCTAACGTCGTGGTTTCTATATTGTTTATGAGATAGCCACTTTTTGAAGACGATGTTTATAGCTCATTTTTAAACAGTTCCGTCTGTAGTAGAAATATTATCAGTTATTTTCAGAAGTTGATAGATATTTTTTCTTTTATGAATGTAAGCCATAATTCCGTTTTTAGTAAATGATAAGCTGTTTTGCAAAGTACAAGGTTTTTGAACTTGTTCTTGTTTTGATGGTATTTGTTCCTTGTTCTTGTTTGCATGGTATTTCGTAACTTGTTTCTTTAACTTTAGTAAAATAATTCAAAGTCCATTTCCAAATGTAAAAAATGCCTTTTATTACTTGTATAGGTTGCACACAACAAAAAAATCTAAAGATGATAAGTTTTTTTCTTTGGGCACTTTTAATAACACTTTGATTGTTGTTAACAACTTACGACAAACGTATAATGCTAAGAAAAGAAAATTAGACAAAGTATTTGATGTTCCAGATAATAGTAAGATATGTAAGTCATGCTATACCATAAGTAAAGATCCTCGTGTCCATGTTGATCCTGATACACCTGATTTATCTATGTATAGACAGGGATTGAACTCTTACACTCAATGTACGTTTGGTTGCAAAAATGTTGAGATGTTGATCTCAGTTCCAAGCAAGTTGAGACATTTATTACTCATGAATTACAAATTCCTTGTTTCTTCTAATGCTCGAATGTGTATTACACATACTGGTACTATTAACTACTGGCCTGTCGTTAAGCAGATATCTAAAGAAGTAAACAATGAGAATCATAGAGAAATCAGTGAATTAATGTTCAAGTATTATCATGAAACTGACAATAAAAAGAACATTATTTTTAATATTGAGAATTTGGATTCTATTGATAATGATATTTTTAAAGCATGGTTTGGTTTCAATAAAAATGATTTTCAAGAAATCTGTAACTTTAAAGAGTCATGTTTTTCAACAGATTTAGCTATTTTTCTCTGTAAAATACGTACTGCTTTATCAAATGAACAACTAAGTTTTCTCTTTGATTGCTGTCCTCAAACAATTGCCAACCGCATAGATAAGGCAAGAAAGGACTTGCTCATTAATTTGGTACCAAAATTAATCAATGTCACTGATCGTTCGAAACTACTAACTAACAATACTCCTATGGCAAAAATGTTATTTGGTATTCCTGATGACAAAGCCTGTTGCATATTTGATGCAACATACCGCCTTACTCAAAAATCTAAAAATTTCGCAGGACAGAAAATGTTATGGAGCGAACAAAAAAAATGCCGTTAGTAAAGCCAATGGTTGGATGCACACCTAATGGATATATAACCCATGTATTAGGTCCTTACGATGCGAATCATAACGATGCAGTAATTTTAGAAGATTGTTTTCAGAGATTTCAAGATGAGATGAGTACTTTACAAGAAGGCGACGTTATTTTAGCGGACAGAGGATTTCGCGATGTAATTACATTTCTTAAGGAAGAAAAAAAATTCAATGTTTACTGCCCTGGTCTTGGCCAACTTGAAACAATCGAAGCTAACCAGTCTCGATTTGTTACTAAAGTTCGATGGGTCATTGAACAGGTTTTTGGCCGACTAAAAACAAAGTTTAAAATATTTGCTTTGCCAGCACATAATGCAACTCTCGCCAATGATTATGATTCATTTAAAATTGCATGTGCCTTGTTAAACTTATTCCATAAGCCAATCTGCAGTGATCAGATGTATGAAAATGTTGCAACAATAATGACCTCGCGATTGAATGTTCCAAACAAGCTTAAAAGTATTGTGGAACAATACAATCTTGCTCAAGTAAAAGTTCCATATATCGAAGTCAACTATACTCATCTTGACAATCGAGAAAACAACAATCTTCTTCAATTTCCAGAACTGACAATGAACGATTTATATTATCTCAGTCTGGGTCCGTATCAAATAAAAAATGCTGTTTCGTACTATGCTGAACATAATTAAAATAATATTTTCCTCGTGCACAAGTTTCAGCCAAATGCCAGACATGCAACTGCTAAATTGAATTTTACAAACCATGGAATTGACGTTGCAGAACCACTACTGGTAAAAGCCTATATGAAATCCCGCTACCGTAGTGGAAAACATCACCATATATTTGTATTGGTGGATAAAAATAAATGTGGAAGGGATGCTATTGTAGAATACTATTATACATGTGAGAGTGGTGCCCGTACAGTTGGCTGCTGTAGTCACATCATGACGATAGTATGGTACCTCAGTTATGGGCAATATCATGGGATAACGGTGCCCAATCCTGAAATATGTAACGTCTCCATAACAATTCCTAAAAATAAATAAGAACACACACATACACACACACACAAACATATGCGCGCCCTCATACATACAGGTGACGGCGAGGGAAACCACCTAAAAAAAGCACCCCGATGAGATGTAAATCTGACCGTGCGACCTCCTCGCGGTACATCTTGGGTTACGCTAACGCCGGCAGTAGCTCAAAACAACTATAACCTTACCGGTGTGTATAAACTGTAGTAATTTCTACAACTTTGCATTGCATTCTTCTTGAAAAGTCCTTTCATACGAGTCCCCACTCGGCCTACTGCACTATGTGAGGTTTTCGACTCCGTCTAGCCCCCCCTCTCCCCCAATGGGGTGTTCACTGCACACCCACTCCAATCATTACACATTCCAAAGAATACGTCTTTTTAAAACCAATGTCATAGTATTCCATCTTATTTTACTTTGTTTCAATATATGTGCAACATCATAAATACCTACTATTTTATTATTGTAATATCCCCCCATTGACCCCCCATATCTCAAGATTGAGATACATGCTCCATCTGAAAATTTTTCACGAGTAATCTATCATCATAAACTTTCATTTCTCATTCATTTTGACCCCAAATTTGAGGTCCAGAAAACAGGCTAATTTTGGCCAATTTTTAGGGTTGCTCTTTGTAACAATGCGCCCCGTAACGGCATTGTTCCCGGCCAAAATCCGCCGCATACCGCCCGGCCGAACATCCGCCGGGTGCAGAAAGGCACGGCGTGCCATTATCTTAAGCAATTAGGAAACGCGTGCGAATAAGTCCTCGCGAGGGACTTACCGCGGCAGCCGTCTCGAAGCACCGAGCGAGGCCGAGGCCGCCCGAAGATCGCCGAACGTAATCGCCGCGCCGTAACCACGGCCGCCCCACCGCTCCGTCGCGACGCTCGCGCCCGTACCCCCGCCACCGATTACGAAGCGTCGCCACGGGTATATAAACGAGCAACATTTAATAAATGTTGCTATTCCACCGTGAGCCAGCACACCGATCATCCGCTGCTCTCGGTTTCCGAATCCCACCGATAAGTCCAGGGGTAAGAGAGTCTCTGCCTCCGTCTGAAGTATATCTCGACGGCTTATCATCCCGACCGCTCCTCGCCTTGCCGCCACGTCTAAGTCCAGAGGGTCTCTGGGCTTGTTGAGAGTCTCAACCGTCCGACAAGGCCTTCCTCCCGCTGTACCGTCGCGAACCAGGATAGGGAAACCACCCTGTCCTCGCCAAGAGTCTCGGCCGCACGGTACCGCTCTCCCTTCGACAAAATACAGGCGATCCAACCCAGGGGGGGTCCCCTGGGCTCGCTGAGCGTCTCAGCCGCCCGACACCGTCGATTCGAACCGCGTTACCGCCAACGCACCGTGCGTCGCACACGCCGCGATCCAGCCGTGTACGTAATCGTAGCGTGCGTAAATTTGTAACATCCGCGTTCGTAATACGCGACCGCAGCACCGCGAGCCGTTGCAATAGCCGCGTATGTAATCTCAGCGCGCGTACGTAGAATTGTAATCACCGCGCATGCAATCTCAGCGGAAACAGTCTGTAATAACGACGTGTAAAATAGCACCGAACATTGTGAAATAAAGTTGTTACGTTTGACTCGCCAAACCGCGCCTTGTGTCTTCCTCCGCGCCTACTCCGAACCCTGACCAGCCGCGAGCTAGATCCGCGCGTCGGAAGTTAGGTTGTTTTAAATTTATATTTTAAAGAAAATAATACTTTTTAATACATAAAAAAACTAAACTTTTGTAAAAAAAAAACTAAAAAATTTCTTTATACATAAAACATTTTACATCATATAAAAAACTTAAGTAATACATAAGATAATATGTCAATAGGCTCATAACCGAAAGACGAATTTATATTAGGCATTCGTTTAGTGCTAAATTCCACTTTCTTTATGTTCAACAACCGTATATATAAACAAATTTTCGGCTCTCCCATGGGTTCCCCTCTCTCACCAATCATTGCCGACATCACACTACAAGATATTGAGGAGAAGGCCATTTCATTATTGCCCTTTCATGTGACGTTTTTCCGTAGATATGTCGACGACGTTATCATGGCAGCCCCTCCCGAATATTTTGATAACATTTTACAAATTTTCAATTCTGTACATCAGAGACTGCAATTCACCATGGAAATCAGTGTGAATAATACACTTAATTTTTTGGATGTCACAGTGATGGTGAGAGAGAACAAATTCCTTTTCGATTGGTACCATAAGCCCACCTTTTCCGGGAGATACCTTAATTATTACTCACATCATCCTATTTCACATAAAAGAGGCGTGATATACGGTCTGGTGGACAAGATAGTGTCGATCTCACATCCTCGATTCCACAGAAAAAACTTTAATATTATTATCCAGATACTTTTAGACAACGGTTATCCGCTACCGTTTATTTTCTCCACAATAACAAACAGATTGAGACAAGTTTTTCTGTGTAAAAATAGAAGTGAGGATATTCCATCATTAACTATCGAGAATAAATATTTTACTGTCCCTTACGTAAAGCACACGTCCGATAAATTTAAAAATATCGCAAAGGACCTATGTCTAGATATAGCCTTTTCTGTCGCGCACCCTCTCAAAAAATTTATTAGAACAGGCAAGGATAATCTAGATAAACTTGCACATAGCAATGTCGTGTATAAGATTCCATGCAGAGAGTGCGAAGCGACTTACGTGGGACAAACTAAGAGGCAGTTAAAAACTCGTGTAAAGGAACATAGATCTGACATTAACAGAAGTTCCGGATCCCCTTCTGTTATTTCTTGCCACCGTTTGGAAACTGACCACGACTTTGATTGGAACGGGGTTGAGATTTTAGACACTGAGCCATCTCTTCAAAAGAGACTGGTCTCCGAGATGTTGCATATAAAGCGACAAACATCTCCTTTAAATAAGCAGAAGGATACGGAGTCTCTATCGGCAGAATATTTCCCTGTTCTTCGTTTATTCCCGCCGTGATAATCATACTTCCCCTTCCTTTCCGTTTTTCCCTCCCACTCCTACTTTTTGGATATATATACGGTTCCGTCTCGCCACCGATTACATTGTTTAGTCAGACTCTAATAACACATCAGCATCGAAATGACGCCGCAATACAAGGAAACACATCCCTTATGTACGTATTTGATACTCTGTCCACAATTTAAATTTCCTCTTCTGTGTTATATATATCACTATTACAATAGTTTACACGTATCAATTTTTACAGTGTTTCTTTATGCTTTCAACACTTCGGCGGTCTAAGGGCGTTACGCTATGTCGCGTTAGTTTAGGATAAGTTATGTTGCGTTAATTTTAAGATTATACTGACACTGAAGATGGTCCTATGAAGGGCCGAAACGTTTATCAATCATAGAATATATAAACTTTCAACATCTACATCCTGTTGCGGCTCAATTGCTCTTTTATTCCTGACTAATTTTAATACATAAGATATTTAGTCTTTAGTAACATCACATATAAAGAAACAGTCTTTAGTTTTTACGTAACAGACTTTAGCATTATACGTTTTCTTATATTAATAAGGAAACAGTCTTTAATTATTATATAATGAACAAAATAGTAAGATAATATTGTAACTACTTATAACTTTTTCAGATTACATAAAGTATGATGTGTAAAAAAGTATGCTGTTTTTAATCGCTACTTGAATCTTGATTCAAATCAATTGTATCATTGTCTGTTGTTGAATCTCGATTTGAATCAATTGTATTATTTGAAAATATTTTCATAAAGCTACGTAATATATCCAATTTTTCTGCATGTCTTCTTTCTCTCTTCTTCTCTTTATCTTTCTGAAAGCGTAATAAAGTCTCACTTATAGACATTTTTTTCGGTGCCTTATGTGACTTCGTGATTTTGCGATCCATTGCTATATTTTCTTGTTGCTTTTCAATAATTTTCCCAGGACCTTGCATTACCTCAGGCTCCAAGCTATCATCTATTGCCTTTATCTTGTTTAATTCTTCTTCAAAATCCACCCTTGTTCGTTTCGCACCTGATTGCTGATTGCTTCTTACAGATTGCATTTTACGTTTCAAAATAGTCTTGTAACTATTCTCACATTGCGTACTGCTTCGTACAATGCACAGTGGCCCAATTCCAGAAAAACGTGGACAAAAATGAAAAAAGTGAAGTTCGGAATTTTAACCTTATTACCCCGTAATCCCGTAGTCACCTCGGTGCAGACCGACAGTCAGTTATGCCGTCTGCATAACGTATGAGAGCAGGTCAAACTGAGTCAGCTGGGCGCTGGTCTCGCCCGCATGTTCTCGTGGTTTGTTTGTAACTTTTGTTCAAACGTGTTTTTTTGCAATCTAGTGTGATGGAAGGTGAAATGGAAGGTAAGTAAGGTAATTATATAGAATAACTAACACAGCTCGGATTACTTTGACCTTGACATATGTTGTCAAGGTCACCCTCCTGAGTGACCTTCAGAAGTTTTTAGCCGGCGGTCATTATTCGTTAAAAAGTTACTAACAAAAAAAAGTTTGGAAAATATAGCAGCTATTTTCAGTATTGGAAGGCATGGACGACTAATATTACGTTTTTTTTTAAAGCAGAGAATACTTTATTTTGCGAGAAAGTCGCTGCTTTACCAAAACACATTTAAAGCAGTAAATTGTTGATAAATTAAAGTCTTTTTGTTAATGCAGTGAATACTTTATTTTGCGAGAAAGTCGCTGCTTTACCAAAACACAACATTTAAAGCAGTAAATTGTTGATAAATTGAAGTCTTTTTGTTAAGGATGTTTTATAGGTACAGTCCCAACCAAAAGTATGCAGGAAATATTAAAAACTCTGATATTAATTCTCTAGGGATCCAAAGACAAAAAAATGTATATAAATAGTTACGGAACATCTAATAGAATGTAAAAAACGTAGATTTAGTGAAAGTAAATAACTGTTACTACTGTTTTTTTTTCCAAAAAAAAATTCAAAAAAAAATTGTTGTAAATCGTTTCAAATTTTGTTGCTATATTTTTGTTTGTTGATGATCTGCTTGTGTGTAAAATATTATTATATTGGTTACATTTTTTAATGTTTACACTTTTCTCTGTAAAACCCTTTGTAAAACGGATTTTCAAGAATTGATAACTTTTTATCTAAATTGTGAATCGATTTGAAATTTGGCCCTGAACTTTGAAAGAGTATACAGAATATGATATTAAATTTTCATCAACTTCGTTACATTTTGCCTAACTATATAAAACATCCTTAAAGCAGATAATACTTTATTTCACAAAAAAGTCGCTGCTTTACCACAACACTACATTTAAAGAAGTAAATTTTTGATAAATTAAAGTCTTTGTTAAAGCAGAGAATACTTTATTTCGCGAAAAAGTCGCTGCTTTACCAAAACAACATTTAAAGCAGTAAATTGTTGATAAATTGTATATTGAATATATGTGAGTATTGGATACACTTTCCACGCGAAACGAGGTGCCACATGGGTTTGTGGCGTGCTTTACAAGCTCGTTTATTGTATATCGCCACGAATATTCACACAGATGATCAACTAACTTATCTTGTTTAAATTAAATAAGTACCATTTGCTTCGCCAGATAATAATTAACACAATTAAGAATTTTTAATTGACTGTACTGGCAATAATTATAATCGTGGCAATGATTATAATTGTCATGACGTATCGTCACCGCGTTTCGACCAAGGATTCCTGGTCATTTTTAAATTGATGTAATTTTAGATGCTTACAATATAAGCGTCTTAATTAAATAATAAAATTTATTGCGAAAAATATTACCTCAGCCAGGGTTCGAACCTGGAACCTCCCTCATTCCGTGCGGGCGTCGTACCAATTTGACCACCGAGGCATGTGGTAATATTCATCGCTTATCTTGTTTAATACCACCTCTACTTAAACGAGCTTGTAAAGCGCGCCACGAACCCATGCACCTCGTTTCGCGTGGAAGGTGTATGCGTGAACTATTTTGACATATATATTAGTCATTTATGCCTTCCAATACTCAAAATAGCTGCTATATTTTCCAAACTTTTTTTTGTTAATAACTTTTTAACGAATAACAACCGCCGGCTAAAAACTTCTGAAGGTCACTCAGGAGGGTGACCTTGACAACATATGTCAAGGTCAAAGTAATCCGAGCTGTGTTAGTTATTCTATATAATTACCGTAAGTAATCATCATCCATACGTGGTTAATCCATAATGGTTATTTAAATTTTTAAGGTGTAAATATTGAAGAGAAATATTGCGTTATTTTTTGGTTTATAAACAATAGTTGAGTTTGATCGAGTTGGATGGTCCGCCTTATTTTTTAACAAAATTTAGGGTATAAAGATTAATTGTTGAAAAGATTTACTTACCCCTAGGTACCCCTTCGTTTTTTACACCAATTTCCGTTATTTTCATCTCAATTAAAAAAACGGTATGGTTTCATTTAACTCGATTTGATGATGATTGGATGATGATTACTTACCTTCAATTTCCTTCATAGGATCGCGATCCTACAAATGTCGATGGAAGTATAATCATTTTTCCAATGTAAGCATCACTATTATTGGCAGCGTTTGCCAAATAATCAATTAATCCTTGATAAGTCTCAGCTCGTAATTGTTTTTGATTTTGTTTGCAATAATTAATTCGTTTTTTTTTTTCAATTTTGATGTAACTATCTACAAGCCATTGCTGAAATAATCGTTTTCCCATGATAAAAATGTTAAAATTGTCACGTACAGCTATTCGATATTTTACATACGCAGCTCTATTTATTCGTTTATTATTATCTTTGCGTCGTAAATTATCATGCCAACCTTGATTACGTATGGATAATATAATGGATAAATCCACGGTTCTACATTTGGATCCATCGTACTGACTTGTTGTAACGTTTTATTATTTTTATTATAAATTGTTACGTAAGTTTCTGGAATTTCTCCATCTGCTGTAGTAGAAAAAACAGCTGCCACTTCATTCACTCTTTGTATATTGTATCGTCCACGATCAATGCCTCTTTTTGTTAAAAATTCCAATTGTAAATTAGGTATATTGTTATTTTCTGTTGTTTGTACTTGAATTTCTTCGTGCATCATTCGATAAGATTGTGCAAAAATGTTATTTGTACGCATTATATTATCTATTAAACGTAAAATTTCTTCATCGAGATTAGAGATGAAAAAAACAGGTTTTTTATCCTTTGGAGTAAAAAACCGAGTAAAAAACCAGTTTTTTAACGGTAAAAAACGGTTTTTTTACAAAAAATTCTGAAAAAAGATATAGAAATATTTTTCTTAATATTCAATATCTACGTTATTTCGGTATTATTTAATATCTTTTGTCTTTATAACTTTAAATATCGGCGGAAACATCTTTGCGTTGTTGCGGTGCCTAATATAGCGAATTCAGGCGCTTGCACTACTGCACTAGTGAGTGCACAGTGCACACACTGCACACCAAGTACGCACTAAGGCTTATGGCTTGTTCTTACTGTTCTTAAGTCAATTCTTATATTTACAGATTATCTTAAATACTTGAGTAAGTAATATTTTGCCTCAACTTGTTCTCTTTCTGTTTTATAATAGTCTGTAATGTATTAGGAAGGAATATTCATTCCAAGATTTAATTTGGCAGTTGGCTTAAAGAATACATCGATACTATCATTTTTTTAGGTTAAGAGTACTTAAACTTAACCTCTTATTGATTTATTTTTCAAAGATCTAGATGAGGATGAGGCCTATTGATCAGGATCTACAGTCTCATTTCAAAATTGTCAAAGGGCGTCCAGAGGACAAGAAACGTATTATCTCTTGTGAGTGCCGTTATTGCAAGAATACCTGGACTTTTTACAATGCGACCAAAATGAGATTACACTTGATGAAAAGCTGTAAAAGTATTCCCAATGATATCAAGAAAAAGATATCTGCTCAGGAGGAGTCAATAAATGAAGTAATTTTGGAGGAAATTAATGTAGATGAACCTTCTGTCTCTGAGCCTCATTCGTCTGTCCCTCAAGTGTCTGCGCCCTACGTGTCTGCATTACAGACACCTCAAAAAAGAAAAAGAATTTAGGGCTCTTTAGAAATGTTTACTGACAAGATGACCTCAAGTGATCAGGAAAAGATAGATGAACTGCTTGATAGAGCTATCATTTCTGGTGGAGTTCCGTTTTCTATTGTGGAAAACAAACATTGGCTTATGTTTTTCAAAGCACTGAGGCCAGCCTATCAGCTTCCATTGCGATATTCAGTCTCAAACCCATTACTTAATGCAGAATACCATTGTGTTATATCTAAACGTGATTATGAAATTGTGATTATGGTAGGGTAAACGTGATTATGAAACCCATTACTTAATGCAGAATACCATCGTGTTATATCTAAACGTGATTATGAAATTGAGAGCTCAAAATCCCTTTCCCTAAGCACCGATGGCTGGACTAATATAAGAGGAGAAGGAATAGTAAACTTTGTCATTCATACTCCTAAGCCTGTTTTTTACAAAGCGATTCAGCCCAAGGAAAAAAGAGAGACCGCAGAGTTTATATGTGGAGAAATCAAGAAAATATTAATTGAAGTTGGTCCCAAAAAGTTTATGGCACTTGTCACAGACAATGCTGCCAATATGAAGGCTGCGTGGAAACTGGTGCGTGAAGTTTATCCTCACATCAACTGCTTTGGCTGTGTTGCTCATGGCCTGAATCTTCTTATTTGTGATATTACAAGATTGGATTTTTTAAAAGTTCTTATCAAAACATTGAAGAAAGTCATTAAATATGTGAGGTATTCGCATGTTAATTTAGCAGTATTTACTCAAAAGCAAAAAGAACTCTATGGGATAGAAGCTGTAACCTTAAAGATTCCCTGCAAGACTAGATGGTCTGGTGCTTACATTATGTGTGAAAGTATACTGAAAAATAAGAGGGCACTTCAGTCTACTATCATTGATGAAGCTGTGAGACCGAACAGAGAGATAAGAGAAGCTGTTTTGGATGATGAGAATACTTGGCCACAGATTGAAGCTCTACGTAATCTGCTGAAACCTATAGCAACATCAATTTCTATTTTAGAGTCTGACTTTGCTACTTTAGCAGAAGTCCCACAGTTATTAGGATTCATTAGAAAGAGAACAAATGATGTTCTTAATGAGTGGCCGCTCATACATTATGCAAATATAGAATATATTAAGTCAGCCATAATCAACCGTATTAAGTTTATCTGTCAACCTATTTACATGGCTGCAAACTTGCTTCATCCAGAATACAAAGGTTCAGTTCTTGGTAAGAGCCAAGAAACTAAAACTGTAGAGTTTATTGCAAAACAATGTGAATACTTACAACTTGAAACTGGCCAGGTGCTTTCAAATTTAGCAGAGTTCCGTTCTAAACAGAAGCATTGGCTCGAAAAATTTGATCAGCATGGTAAGCAAGTGGATATATGGGTAGCCGCACAACACTGTGAGCCTGCAATCTGGTGGGAAGGACTATGCAGCACTGAAAGCTTAACACCAATAGCAGTTAGTTTACATAAAATTCCCCCAACGTCATCTTCGTGTGAGCGAGTCTGGTCAGCCTATGAAAATACTCACACTAACAAGAGAAACCGCTTGCTGAACGAGAGGGTGGAGAAACTTGTAGCTGTTAAATGGAACTTAAATATGTTAAATGCGGAAGAGACTGAAGAGAGACCTGTCAAGGGCAGTAAGCAATTGAATTTTAAGAATTTTTTTATTGAAAATGAGATGCTCCCGCCAGTTCCGCCTTTACCTGATTTCTGTAACAGTGAAGCTGAGTTGCCTGATGAATTCTCTGATGAGTCTGAGTCTGAGTGTGACTCAGATTGCGTTTTAGAGGATGATCTGTAGTGCAGGAGCTGAAACGGCAATACGCTGCTTTTTCCGTCTCACAGATTGTGCAATAATTTTATATAGGATTTGTAACATTTTCAAGTTTTCTTTTTTATGTTTTATATTAACTTTGCTTTTCATGTAAAAGGAACAAAATGGTTTTCTTTAATTTTTATTGAAACTGTTATTAAATTAACAGTATTTTAAATTTTATTTATGCAGAGCCTATAATTTTAAGTTTGACTAGTCCCAAAGCTGGATCACAAAGCTGGATTACATCAAAATTTCGATTTTATTATAAAATTTTATGAAATTATTTATATTGTACCTTCAATGTTATTGCTGCCAAATAACCTAACTCAACTCAACTCAGTGGCACCTCAAGACAGCATTGAGTTGTCATAAAGTACGATGATATTAGATGGTTGTGCCTATCGTATATTTCGGCCCTAGTGGAACTAACTCGTACTCGAATTATCGTAAACACCCGTAATGTTCTATAATATTTTTTAATTGATTAACATAAGAAGTATTAATGTCTGTGTATCCTTTTTTTAAAGTTCGAGTTTTTTCATGCTATTTTACATTTCTATTTCTATCAATTACATTAGAAAAAATTGATTTTTATTTTACTGCTTTATTATCTGTTACAGTACTTTGTGATAATACTTTAGAAATTCAAATTTATTAATCTATTTGACGTGCTAGGTATGGAAGAAATAATATCGCTATTCAAAGTTTCCAAAGTTGAGTTATGAACGTTTTGAATTATTTCAATATCGTTATTAACATTAATTAATTTTATACCATTATTTAGCTCATTAACTTCATTACTATTTTTTATCATAGAAACATTTGTAATAGTTGATGTATCAAACGCTTGCGATGTAGTGGTAACTGTTTCACTTGCTGAATATAGGGTAGACCGGGGCACGTTGTCACATCGGCTTTATTTAAAAAACTAATAATCAGAGGACAACACCCGTTATTCCCAAAACGTGTTAGTGTATGCCCATCTTTGGTATGTTTACAGTGTTGAGATTGCTCCAGCTGTGTTGACGTAAAATCAATTTGAAAGTTTTTTGCGACCGTAAGTAAAATTTTATTGTCTAATATTCAACGTACTGGACATGAAGCTTATGTTTTTTCAGAATAGACCTTTATATTATTTTAAAGTATGTACTTTTACCTACCGCGTGCAATACCTAACCTTATGAATATCTCAAACGTGTCGGCCATGAGGCTGTTTGGAGTAAAAAAATGCCCTCGGGGCACGTTGTCACGAATTTTAATGTCATAGGTGCAATTGGGATATGGTGCGCTCCTACAAACGGAAAACTGCGAGAGCCGCAGTAGTCGATCTAGAAGTAATTCGTCTTGCTGTTAAATGTGTATCAATAAGTTGCGCATTCGAGTGGAATTCTTGTATTTAGATTAAGACGAAAACTTCGTGCTTTATATATTTTTTTGAAATAAAATAAATGTTTCTATGAAGGACTTTACTTTTTTACATTGCAGCGCACTATAATATATTGATATTTACGTTGAATTCAGTTTAGATAACATTTTGTATGCAATCACATTTGATGTGACAACGTGCCCCGTGACCGGGGCACGTTGTCACAAGCGACCTGTCGTTATTTATTGTTATGTAACAACTGTAGAGTAACAATCACACAAAATTCGATACTGTCCAATTGAAGCTGAGGGTTCACTCGAAATTTTGGCATATCAAAGTACTCTCAAATATTGAATGTAAAAAATACAAAAAATATTGAACAAAATGTGTGACAACGTGCCCCGGTCCACCCTACTACAAAAGTGAAATGGTTGAAGCATGCGAATCTATTACTACGTTTCTCGAAAAATTTGTAGAAGTTTGCGTTATATTTGAACAAATTTCACCAGTATTTGACAAAAATTGGCAATCTTTCTTAGACATCATTCGTTTTGCTTCCCGTTTTTCAGCTTGACGTTTTACCCTTTTTTCTCGTTTATTACATTGATATTTTTATTCTTCTTCAACCGATCGAACTATCTTCTTTCGAGGCATATTTAATTATTATTTAAATAATTTTAATTTAATTATGTACAAATAGTTTTAATAAATAATTATAATTTAGTTAATATATAATATACAATAATTTAATTTAACCTTAATTAACTTTAATTTAAAGAATTAAAAGTAATTTTAATTCAACAATTTAAATAAAAGTCAATTTTAATCTAACAATTCAAGTTAAAGACAATTTCAATGTTATAATTCAAGTCAAAGCCAATTTCAAACAATTCAAGTCAAAGCCAATTTTAAACAATTCAAGTCAAAGCCAATTTTAATCCAACAATTCAAATAAAAGTCAACTTTAATTTAATAATTTAAATTTAAGTCAATTTCAATGCAACAAATCAAATCTGATTTAAATCAAACAATCCAAATCAAAATCAATTTTAATCTAATAATCCAAATTAATGCCAATTTAAATTTAACAAGTTAAATTCAATTATAATCAAACAATCCAAGTCAAATTTTAATACAATAATTTAAATAAAAGTCAATTTTAGTCCAATAATTTATATTTAAACCAATTTTAATTTGATAAACTAAGTAAAAATCAATTTCAATGCAATAATTCAAATCAAAGCCAATTTCAATGCAAGTCAAATCCAATTTCAATCAAACAATTCAAGTTTAAGTCAATTTTAATCCAATAATCCATTAATACCAAGTTAAAACTAATCTCAATTAAAATCAAACAATCCAAGTTAAAGTCAATTTTAATTAAATTCCATTCCATTCCATAGGTTTACTTTATTTACCCCAAAGAGGCCTTAAAGGGCGTTTTGAAGGGACGTACCCAACCCTGTACATAAAATACCCGTAACCTGTTACAAATACACGTGGCGTTTTATAGGGACGTACTCAACCCTTTACATGTATGCTTAGTATTACTTTTTAGCGAACCCTCCCTACCCCCTCCAGTACAAACCCTCCCTACCCCTTCCATTGTCTTCTCTTGTTGTCTGCTTCATCCTCGTCAGAATCCATGAGGAGTTTTTCCTCCATCTTCTTTGAGATTTCCTCCTCTGCCGACCTCCCTCTCCCCTTAGTTCCCTCCTCTCTTTTTTCCAATCTCTTTTCCCTATCTTTTCCTTCTTTTATTCTTTTCTCGATCGATTTGTCTTCGTCAATTTTTACCTTCATCCTGCTTCCTTCTTTTCTTCTTGCTTCGAGCACTCTCCTTTTCTCCTCCTCGCTTTCCATCCTTACCAGCAAAGTTATCTATTCTCCTCTCTGTCTTATCACATTCACTTTCCTTACTTCCACCTCCACTTTCAGTCTTTCTGTAAACAATTGCTTCACCTTTTTCCAGTTAGAGATACCTCCTCCCCTCCATCTCTCCCTCTCCACCCTGATTATCACGTTCTTCTTTCTTTTTCCTTCATCGTTTTCTTCTTCATCCTCGTACCACCATTTTTTCTTGTATATGTTGTCTCCTCTCTCTTCACTCTCGTCCCTCTTCCTTTTCCCTGAGCTTTGCTCCATTTTGTGCATCCTCCTTTTCAGCTCCTCCATTTCCTTCCTAAGCTCCCTCGTCATACTCGCTGCTCGCTCCTCCACAATCTTCTCTATCACCTCCTTGTCGATCGCTAGTGTACCTCTACATTCTATTTTTCCGTCCATCTTTCTTTTCCTTCTTTTTTCAGTTTCTGTAACAAAACTTTCTAGCCACCGCATACAATTTTTTCTACCACCATCATGCTGCCACTTCCTTTCTAATCTCCTTTGTTCTACCGCTCGCCTTGCTATCCCAATTTTAATTAAATAATTAAAGCCAATTTAATATAATTAAAGTTCAAGCAAATTTTGATCTAAAACTGAGCAAATTTCAATCAAATAGTCCAATTCAAAGTCAATTTTAATCAAAATCAAATTTAATACAGCAAATAAATTCAAAGCTGATTTTAATTCAACAATCTAAATCAAAATTGATTTTAATTTAACAATTCAAATTAAAGCCGATTTTAATTCAACAATAAAAAAATTACAGGTGATTTTAATTTATTAATGCCAAGTCGAAATTAACTTTAATTTAACCAAATTAAAGTTAATTTCAACAGTAACGAGACAAATCTAGTATTTATATTGTATATTTAAAAAATAAATATTTGAAAAATATTCAAATGATTAAATATTAACCCTCAATTAGCACACCTCGGTTGGGCCACCTCAAATACCACACTAGTGCGATTTGGGATTTCGCTAACTTTGAACTGTCGTATCTCAGTCATTTTTAATTTAAAAAAAAAAACGGTTATATAGTTTTTTATGTAAAATTTCCCTGGCAATCGAGTAGTGCACTTCATTTTAGGAAAAAGAAATGATTTTTATATGAAAAATTGAAATATATAAAGGAAGGTTTTTAAAAAATTGACTTTTTCATCAAAAAATTGCTATTTTTTTTTGCAAATAAAATTTAATTTGGCCAAAGGGATTTTAAAGTCAAAAGACTATATTTTTAAGAAAAAAATACTATAAATAAATAAAAAAATATCTAGGATTTTTCCCGGTGCTCTGAAAAAATGTATGTAAATAACGATAAAATGATAAAGTAATCGGTATTCATGATTACAATACTTTTTTTTCATTTATTTATTAAAAATACAAATGAGAAACAAAAAAATTAATCATCAATAGTGGCGCACTCAATACAAAGACCATAGCGGTGTTTATCGCACATTCGGCGCAGGCAGTTCGGGCATTTCATTCGCGTGCGCCCACTCGCATCTGATTCACAAAAGCTACATTTTGCTCGAGTATTTTCGCGAATAACGTCATATTTGGGGGCGACAGGTGCCTCGGTATGTAGCATTCTAGTAATGCTTTTTATTATAGATTTTCTTAGCGTTGGCTTGGTTAACCGACGACGCAACTGCGGCTCGATTAAGCCCATTACAAGGCTTTTTAAAAATTCGGAGCGTTTTAGGTGGGAATTGGTGCCAATCATATTATATAGAATGCAACTGTTTATTCCAGCAATGTCAAGCATATTATAAAAAAATCTTAACGGCCATCTTCGAGTACGTCTTGCAGTCGAGTACATATGACATTTTTCATCGAAAGCATCTGTCGCGCCTTTACATTCATTGTAAAACATAATAATTTCTGGCTTATTTGTTCTTTCATTTATATTCTTATCATGGTGCATAGATGACAGCAACAGTACAATTTTATTTTTTTGGGGGGTATAAGAAACGAGAGTCAAATCTTTTGTGAAAACAAAACGAGATAATCCTACTGCAGCACATGTTTTTAGCGTCGAAGGGATCTCTTTTTTATTTTTTCGCACAGTACCAACAGGTAATAATTTGTGATCATGTAATAACGACTTAAAAAGAGGAACAGATGTAAAATAATTGTCCATAGTCAGTATTCTTTTAGACTGACTAACTTCAGCTTTTTCAACTAGTTGTTTTACAAAATAAGTTGGAACACTATCATTCCCAACAGGCGTTACCTTACCAATGTACGGCACAGCAGTTATACAATAAAATGTTTTTGAATCATTTAACATATACAAAACTAAACCGTATTTATCTGGCTTGTTTTTCATATAAATACGAAAAGCACATCTGCCTCTAAATGATACTAATTGCTCGTCAATGGTTAGATTATTAAACGGAATGTAATTCTTTTGGCAGTTATTGATAAACATATCCCATATTTCTCTGATCGCAGCTAGTTTATCGTTTTCTTTACGCTCATTTCGTGTAGCACTATCGTCAAATCTTATATTATAACTCAAGAAATAAAATCTTTGTTGTGAAAAAGTATTATAATAAACACTACGGCCGTATTCATTAGAAAACATTTCAGATGCAGTCAATCGATTATCTTTCAAAACAGCTGTGTAAAAATTTAAACCAATATAGGCTTCAATCTCGACATTGTCTGTAAGATAATGATAAGACTGTAATAAACAATTACGCGATTTTAATTCATTAATCTTTGCAGTTATACGTTCGTTAGTATGTAATACTATTTTTGAAATAATATTATTAGTAAATAATACTTTGAAGCCGTCTAGAGGGCTGCGAATATTGCAAGCGTCATTTCTTGGTCCTGGTGAAAAGGTAGGCTGGGCTTCAGAACGAAGTGTAGGAACTGTTGGTGGAGTTTCAGACCACGTTATTGTAAAGTTGTTTGCATGGATGGATTTACGAGGGCGGCCGCGAGTCTTTTGACGCACAACAGCGTCCATCAACCGCTGTCTCTTATGCGCTGGCTCAGCTTCTTTGGATAAGTCGTCGCAGTCATCCTCAGCAGTTGCCTCCGCCTCGACTACGTTGTCATTTTCATTCTCTTCTGTAGAAATTTCATCAGACTCTTGATCCAATGTAGTAACAAAATCTTCGTCTCCGTCATCATCGCTACCGCTCAAATCATCCACGGGCGTATTATTCAACGCTCGGACAATTTCTTGTACCGAGCGTAAATTATATCGATGTGAAGCCATTTTTCTCACCAAAATTCTAAAAAAATAATTATTTTATTGAATAATAAGTTTTTTTTAGATAAAACATGTATTTTAAGCGCTAAAAATCAAATTTTCTTATGTAAAATAATTTCAAAAATTTTCTCAACCTTAAAATTAGGGACTATTCAGTACTTACTAGTTGCGCAGATCACGCTCGAGGCGATAAATCAGATCCTTCAAAAAAAAATTCAGCACCGCTTTATTTCTCTCAAACGACACACTAGTGCAAATTCGCACCTTTTCAAGTTGAGACAAGCACAGCTTGAAAGTAAACAGTCGACTGCGGTCTGTTTTTGTACTGCGCGATTCTCTAGGTTGTAAACAGAATTTAGGAGGTGGGGGAAATCCTCGGCGGCAGCTATGAGAAAAATACCAGCCATTCGAAAAAAAAGTGGTGCGAATTAGCACATGTGTGCTAATTGAGGGTTAATAAGCAAGAAATTAATTTAACTATATGTTATATATAAGTAAATGTAAAATATAATAATAAAAATATATTATATGATAGTTAAATAATAAAATATTTTTAGCAAATAAATTTATTAGATAGATAGAAAAGATACTTTATTACCTTAAGGGGTCTAAAAGGGCGTTTTGTAGGGACGTACCTAACCTTGTACAAAACAATCTTATATAATATCACACAAATTTCACAACAATCTCATTCGTTAGTCCTCTTGTGGTCCTTGTCGTCCTCTTGTAGTCCTTGTGGTCCTGTCCTTTTTCTTTATTCTGCCTTCGCTTTTCCTCCCTTTCTATCTTCATCGTCCTCGTCTGACTCCATCAGAAGGCTCTCCTCCATCTTGCTAGCTATCTCTTCGTCCTGTATAACCTTCCTCCTACCTCCTTTCTGCTTTCCTTATTCCTTTCTTTATCCTCTCTTTCTCTTACTCTCCTTTCTACTGTCTTATCCTCGTCCATTTTAATCTTTAATCTGTTCCCTTTCCTTCTTCTCGCCTCTAGCGCCCTTTATTTATCCTCCTCGCTTCCCATCCTTACTAGGACCGTCACCCACTTTCCTCTTTGTCCTATCTTCTATCACTTCCCTCACCTCTACCTTTATTTTCAGGCCCTCCGCGAACAGCTTTCTTACTTTTTCCCAGCTCGTTCCCTTTCTGATCCACCTATCTTTCTCTATTCTTATTATCACATTCTTCTTCCTTCTTTCTTCATCATTTCTCTCATCATCAGCAGCCCACCAATTATCTTCCTCCTGCCTGTCTCTACTCTCCTCGCTATCCTCTCTCTTCCTTTTCCCTGCAACTTGTTCCAGTCTATGTACCTTTCTCTTCAAGCTCTCTATCTCCTTTCTCTGCTTCTTTGTCTCCTCGTCTCGTTTCCTTGTATCTTCCTTCGACTCTCTTACTAACTCCTTTATCTGTTCTTTTATCAGCTTCTCCATCGTCTCCTTCTCTATCTTCCCTCTGAACTCCATTTTCTCTTCTTACCACTTTCTCTTCTTCTCCTTTGCCTTTATCTGTAACAGAAGATTATATTTACCATCTACCGAGCAGTCTTCATTTTCTCTCTCCTCCCTCCGTTCTACCTCATCTCCTCTATCGCTTTTATCCATTCTTCTCCCTCTCTTTTCTCCCCCAGCAGCCTCCCTACCACATCTTGCCAGACTTCTCCCTCCCAGTTCTCCCATCTTGAGCATTCCTCCCAAATGTGTTCCCATGTTTCCTCCTCCCTCCCACACATCCTACACATTTTGTCTTTCTCTTTTCCTCAGTATAGCCCTTCCCTGACTTCATTACCAAGTCTAAATCTAGCAACCCTACTCCAACTTGCTTTCTCCCAACCCTTCTTTAGATAATTCGGTATCCCGTCCTTCCTTATGCTCTTATACCACTTATTTCGATTCCTTGATCTTTTCCATCCTTTCTTGTTTTTGCCTACTTTTCTCTTTATTCTCCAATGCCTCCTCCTCTAACTCTTCCTCTCCCTCCACCTCTATCCCTACCCCCCCCCCCAATAGTCTTTTCTTTCCTGTTCCCATTTTCCTATTACCCTTCCCCTCTTCCATCTCTCCTTCATTTCTTCCAGACACTTCCTTGCTATTTCTCCTCCTCTACCTTCTTCCAATTTTCTTTCAAACTTCCAAGCTCTCTTATTTGCTCTTGCTCTCATTTTCTCCTTTTTCAGTTCGTCCCTTACCATATATCCTGGCGTCCTCCAATTTAAACCCAGTATCCATTTGAGGTATCTTTCGTGAATACCTTCTACCTCCCTCCTTTCCTTCCATCCCCATACCTCTGCCCCGTATCCCATCACCGTCCATATCAGTGTATCATATAACCAGATCCTTCTTTTCCAGTCTTTTTTCCACATCCTTTTCCCTATCCCCCACACTTCTCTCATTATTCTTGCTGCTTTCTTTCTTCTCTCTTTAATGTGCGCCTCCTGTCCTCCGTTCTCCCTAAATGTATACCCCAGGTATTTGAACTCTTTGACCTCCTCTAATTTCTTTCCCTTCCATCTCCAGTCATACTTCCTTTTCCTTCCTCCTCCCTTCCTAAATCTCATTATCTTTGTCTTCTCCATACTCAGTGTTAAGCCTTTCCTATCTAAGTATCCCTCTAGCCTGCTTATCATTGATCTCATGTCCTGTTCCTCCTCCGCCAATAATGCTATATCATCCGCATACATCAGTGTGTAAATCTTCTCTCCTTTTAGTCTCACGCCTCCCCATCCACCCTTCTTCATGTAATCCTCTATGTCTGCAATTAAAATATTAAATAGTATCGGACTTAGCGGGCATCCTTGTTTCAAGCCCTTTGCCGTCCAGAATGTTCTTCCACTTTCTCCTTCACATCTCACTCTGCTTTTTGTTTCTCTCAGAACCTCCTCTACTCTGTTTATCAGTCCTTGTCTCACTCCTCTCTCTCTCTCATCGTCTTGATTAATACTTCCTTATCCACTGAATCGAATGCCGCCTTCAAATCCACAAATTACACTGTCATCTTTCCTTTCTCTTTTCCTAGTCTATTTACCAAATAGTTCAGTGCAAATATTTGATCCATCGTCCCCATTCCTTTTCTAAATCCTGCTTGATTATCTGGAATTAAGTTCTTCGATCCTACCTCTTTCCTTATCCTTTCAGCTAGTACCGCCGTGTAGATTTTGTACATCGAAAACATAATAGTTATTCCTCTATAGTCCTACACCTCTTGTCCCTCTCCTTTTTTTACTATTGGGATTATCTCATCTTCCTTCCATTGTTCCGGCCAGCTTTCTCCCCTCCAGACCCGTTTACATATTTCCCATATCCATTTCACCATTTCTTCTCTTCCGAACTTCCATGCCTCGTTCGGTATCCCGTCCTTGCTTATCGCTTTCCCTGATTTCAGTTTCTCTATTACTTTTCTTAACTCTTCTAGTTCTATCTCTTCCTCCTCCTGCCTGCTCCCACCTCCTTCTCCCTTCACCACCCTGTTCGCCACTCCCCCTATTAGTTCCATGAAATATTCCTTTCAATCTTCCAGCTTTATCTCTTCGTTTATTCTCTTCCTTCTCTTTCTTACTCTACCTATCAATTCCCATACCTTTCCTTCCGTTCTCGCTTCTCCTATCTCCCTAATCATCCTTTCCTTCTCCTCCTTCTTCTTTCTTTTGCACGTTTCCCTATACTCCTTCCTTTCTTCTCTGTATCTTTTCACCTCTCCTTTTCCTTTTCTCCATTTTCTTAGTTCTCTCCTCACTTCCCTCTTTCTCTCCCTGCATTCCTCGTCCCACCACCCTCTTTCGTTCTTGTCAGCCCTTTTTCCGTTCTCTTTTTCATTCTTCTCTATTACTCTTCTTATCTTCGACATCCCTTCCTCTATCTCTTCTTGCATATCTTTTTTTCCTCCTATCGTACCTAGCCTCTCCCTAAACTATGTTCTACCCTCTTCGCTCCATATCTCTCTTCTTCTTATCCCTCCTGCTTCTTTCCTTCTTTGTTTTTCTTTTGGGCTGCCTCTTATCCAGAGTATTAATGGGTGGTGGTCTGAGTCTACCCTTTCTCCTACTTCTAGTCTTTCCACCCTTTCTCTGACCTTTTCTTCCCCTATCACGTAATCTATGACTGTCTCGCCTCTCCTTCCTGTATATGTAAATTCGCCCTCCTCATCTCCTTTTACGTTTCCGTTAAATATCATCCAACTTTCTGCTTCTACGAATTCCAGTAGCTTTCTTCCGTCCCCGTTTATTTTCTTATCTTTTGATCTTCTCCCTCCTCCCTCCATTCCTCTCTCATCCTCCTCCTCCCAACCTCCTTCCTCGCCCGTTCTGGCATTAAAATCTCCACCCATTATAATTCTTACTCTTTTCTCTCCCTCTTCCGTCCTATCCTTCAGACCTTCTAACTTCTTGTCTATATTATTGTTTACATATATTCCTATTATTCTCCAAATTTCCTCTCCTATTCTTATTTTACCTTCAATTTTTCCTTCTACCTTTCCTGTTTTTCCTGGTTGCTATCTGTACTCTCCATCTATATCCTCTTGGTAACTTCTCTTTCATTTTCTCTCATCCTTTCTCATCCATCCATGTCTCCATCATTATAACCACATCCCATTCCTTTATCCCTTCTCAAAAGTCCTTATCCTTGTTTGTTATACCTGCTACGTCCATAAGGCCACCTTCCATGTCTCTTCCCTCCTCTTGTCATCTCCTTACTCTCCCTCTCTGTATCCCTCGGTCTCCCCTCCATCGCTTCCTCCCACGACCTCCTTTTCCTCCTCATTTATACTGTTACGTCAAAACCCGGGAGTTTTAGGTATATATGGTTCGATGGATAGCGAAGGAAAGGCTATCCTAGGGAGGGGGGTTATGGAAAGACGTAACAAGATCTTATGGTATCTCGGGTTCACGCTAGAAGGACGCGTGCCTCGAGTCGAATGCACTTTTTAGGGAAACTTCAGTCGTGGGTCAACGTCCAGAAGGGACGCTATTACGCCTACTGAAAGTTTCGTGCACCCGCGGTCCTGATTTCGGTCAAGGATATAATATCCCTATTACCGGGGATCGGATGTGACTTGTGTGTTAAGGGGGTAGTGAGAGGTGAGGTCTTAATTCAAAGAATTAAATAGAAATTAAGATTGACATAAGAATTTATTCCATTGATTAGACACAAGAAAAATAATTATAAAAATTATAAAAATAACGGTTACTTATTTTATTGAGAAGGACATGGCAAGAAAAAGTAGTTAAAATTATAAGGAATAATTATGCAACTAAGAATTATAACATATACAGCGGTACATCGAAAGGTGATTGTTTAGGTGGTACATTTAGGAATTAAGGGCCGCGTACGTTTGTTTTATAAAACTTTCAATTGCGGAGAAGCGCGCGGTGATCTCCTCTAGGTCTGACGCCGGTGGATCTTCGGTAGTTAGATCGACGATCGGGATAGGTGTCGTTAAGTCGACTCGTTTCGGCGTAGTTAAGTCGAGCTCCTCCGGAGCGGTCAAGTCGATTATTTCCGCGGGGCGACGATTGTTCTGTGACGCAGCGGCGTGTAGAGTATTGAGCCGACGCAGTTCGGCTAAGGCGCTCTCGGAGATAAATCTCCCAGAGACGATAGACGTTATTACGGGAGAACGATTCTGTTTGTTTTTGTGTTGAAGAATCCGTTCTCTGCGCTTCCTACCCGCTCTGTGTTTCCATACCATCTATGTAGGGAAAGGGTTCTTAATTACTTTGAGCGGACAGTCGCTAAACTAATCAAGTGGGAGGGTTAGAATTAGCGGGAGGTTCTGAGCGAATATCGCTAGAATAAAGAATTCTTAATTAGATTGAGCGAATAATCGCTAAGCTAATTAACCGGGAAGATTAAAATTAACGGGCAGTTCTGAGCGAATATCGCTAGAACAAAGGATTCTTAATTAGTTTGAGCGAATGATCGCTAAGCTAATTAACCGGGAAGGTTAAAATTAACGGGCAGTTCTGAGCGAATATCGCTAGAACAAAGGATTCTTAATTAGATTGAGCGGATAATCGCTAAGCTAATTAAGCGGAAATTGAGAAAAAGGTTGAGCGTGTTATCGCTAAGGCAGGGGATCCGATAATTACTCTGAGCAAGTGATGGTAAGTAATTTCGAGAAGGATTATAAAAATCTTGAGCGGAGAATGCTAAGATCAGTTCGAATAGGAATGGTATGGTTATATGGTATTAACTGTGAGGGGTTGTGGGCAGTAGTAAGTTAAGGTGAATAATTGTCTGAGACTTACTATTGTTGGAATATACATATATGTATAATATGTATAAATATATATATATATATCGCTCGGGCGCTGATGGTGGGCCTCAGATCTTGGGAAGTCGGTAGTGTCAGTTGGTGGCACTTAGCTCGCACAGATTTTATTCGCGAAACTTAGGCCGAATAACAGAAATGATAATAGCAGATGAATACTACGGACTCAGACGTTAATTGACTCGTGCCGGATCGGAAGAGAAGAGGGCCAACTGCGTAAAGTCGCGGTTTATATACAAAATTAAGGAGGCGGGATTAATTTTCAATATAATTTGGTTGGTGGAGTTCTCTTCCGTTCGTGACGTATTTTCGGTTTTTCCGCCTATCCTCTGGCGAGTTTCCCCGAAAATCGTCATTGTCTACGAGCAATTTCTATTTAGCGGCTATTCATTGGCGAGTACGCTATCACCTTGTCCTTTGACAGTCCCTTCCAGAGGCTTAACTTTATCAATCGCCGCGAGGCGAGGGTCTTAGGTCAAATCCGCGTTTCGCGGAAAAGCGTGAGATTAATCCGCCCGTGACCCGAGAGGTCACCTAGATTCTTATGGCGTTTTCAATTTATTACGCCCTATGCCACGAAATTTCGAGATAATTGAAATTTCGTGTTTCTTTTCGCGGAATTAGATGGAGGATGCGACAAACAAGTCTATAAATTGCCTATTTTATTAGGCTCGACTCCTCTGAAAGGTTTCGTCATTTACTATTTAATGAGCGATGACAGTTGGAGTGCGTCCGCTTCGTCAATTGATAACCGCTATTTTATGGTTTCCGTCTGTTTCTCGTGATGAAATGAATGATTCCACGAAAGAAAGAAATCGTGGAGTCAACAGGACGTAACAATACCTTCTTCGTCCTTTCTGACCTCTTCGGTAGTGTTCTCCCCTAGGGACTAACCACGAACGTCAGCCGTGCGGATGCTGAGAACGTAATACTATGGCACGCGAAAAACAACTAGGGGGTGGCCCGTGCTCAGGGCGGTAGGGCTAACGAATAGCCAGGGCCAGAGTGTAGGCAGACAGCGAGACCCCATTGCGAGGGGTTACCGGAGTACGGGGTACCATGGAAGACGCCATAGACCCATGTGTACAGAACGAGTAACCGGTTGAAAGGGCGTATAGGTATAAAGACGATCAGTGTAAACGCCGAGTGTCACCTTCCGTAACCACGAGCCATAATACTTGAGAATACACAAAAAGAGTAACAAAGGGAATGTACGGCAGGTGAAACGAAGCGTAGGATCGAACAATAGCGAAGGAATGTAAGAAAAATTTGTTTGCGTGTCAGGTATGCGAAAATGAGAAACACATGGTGTGAAACGTGGAACGCGGAAGCGACCGACGCCGCAAACATATGGGCAAGAGATCCGCCCCGGGCAGGCGAAGAGGGGCGCGACTAGACGAGTGGGAATACCAATTCGACGATTGGTAGCCAGACTCGGAGAGGGGAGCGAGAACCGATGGCGAGTCGGTCGAGAACTGAGCGTCGATCGTGGATTCCACGTCGAGACGCGATCGAAGCAAGTCGAAAAGTATATCCAGTAGAGTCGCGACATAGGATTATTCGAGACAAATTACTTACCACGATCATCTTGGTATAGCTAGTTGCGAAGACTTGAGGCGTGGAACATCCCGCGGTAGACGCGTAAAATCGAATTAATCTGCGAGTACGTCATATCGTTGTATATCTACCAAAGAGTAAAATAAAAATTATTGTTTTACCATTTAAACAAAATCTCGATTTGATAATTTACTCGTGTGCGGGATACCTACCTATACCGACATACCTACCTGATATCCGATACCTACCTGGGGCAATCCTGAGTCCGTCTGGGAAGATCCAACGGCGACGTACGAGCGAAGGTCCAGCAACACAGTCAGCGGTGCACAGCTGCAGTCCAAGAGAGGTCCGAGGCACTCAGTCCAGCAGCGATCCAGAATCCAGCGACGACCAGGCGACCTGAAACAGAAAAGGGTAAAAGAGGAATCAGCGGGGGTGATCGAAAGGTTAGAATCCTAGTAATAGTAGATCTTTCTCGTTTTCTGGGACAAAATCGAGTGGCGACCGTGTAGGAAATACCTAAAAACGCGGAAAAGGGGGTAGATCGGGCCTCCGTACGGTTACACACACTTTTGCTACTATTTTGTCTTCGCCACGCACACCTGTCACCATCAACGCTCCGAAACCGGAAGTCCGCAAATAAAAAGGATCGGCAAAAAATGCCCGTTTTCGGTACCTCGATTTTTGAAACTTTTTTTATGCTAAATGGTTACTTATGATGACCCAATAATCCCTGCAAAATTTCAAGAGGAGCATATGCCCCGTTTAAGAAATATAGGGGGTCAAAGTTGACCATGTCCAATCAAGAAATATAGCAGCTTCACATTTATACTCCAATAATAATGTCGAAAAAATTCAGCCAAAATGGTTCTTTTAAGATTTTTGGCTGCTGATTACGAATCTGAAGTCAGATTTTAAAAATTCAAAATGGCGGATCTAATATGGCGGACGAATTTTTCTTAAATTCATCAGATTTACTTGAAACTCGTTACTCGTGGGTTTTTGGGGTCGCTGATTACGAAATTGAAGTCAGTTTAGAGAAATTCAAAATGGCGGATCCAATATGGCGGACTGATTTTTTTTAAATTCATCGGATTTACTTGAAACTCGTTACTCGGGGGTTTTTGGGGTCGCTGATTACGAAAGAAATATCAGATTTTAAAAATTCAAAATGACGGAGCCTATATATCCAACAAAGGCAAGATGTAATAATCCAACCAACAAAGGCAAAATGTAATGCATAATCCAGCCAGCAAAGGCAAGATGTAATAATCCAACCAACAAAGGCAAGATGTAAAGCCAAATCCAGCCAGCAAAGGCAAGGCGAACTGTTTAAAACAAGTCAGTCCGCTCGACGCTCACCGCTCCTAGGTAGAATATAGGTCCAATGTAAGGAAAAATAGGACAAAATAGGTTCTATGTAGGATCAAAGTAGGTTTAATGTAGTGACAAAGAAGATTTAGTGTTGGTTAAAAGTTAGTTCACCGTTAGATTCGTAATCAGCGACCCCAAAAACCCCCGAATAACGAGTTTCAAAGGAATCCGATGAATTTTAAAAAAATCAGTCCGCCATATTGGATCCGTCATTTTGAATTTCTCTAAACTGACTTTAATTTCGTAATCAGCGACCCCAAAAACCCACGAGTAACGAGTTTCAAGTAAATCTAATAAATTTAAGAAAAATTCGTCCGCCATATTAGATCCGCCATTTTGAATTTTTAAAATCTGACTTCAGATTCGTAATCAGCAGCCAAAAATCTTAAAAGAACCATTTTGGCTGAATTTTTTGGACTTTATTATTGGAGTATAAATGTGAAGCTGCTATATTTCTTGATTGGACATGGTCAACTTTAACCCCCTATATTTCTCAAACCGGGCATATGCTCCTCTTGAAATTTTGCAGGGATTATTGGGTCATCATAAGTAACCATTTGGCACAAAAAAAGTTTCAAAAATCGAAGTACCGAAAACGGGCATTTTTTGCATAGAGCTTGCCGAGGCTTTTTATTAGATTTATCAATTCTTTTTGGGAATTTATTAAAATAATTATTAAAATAATAAGAAATAATAAAGTCTAACTTACTTATTAAATTACTAAATTTAATATAAAAAAATTATATAATATTATTTTAGAATTTAAATTGAGAACTAATTAATAACTTATCTTATTTAATACTTTTAATTATTTTTAATATGCTCTTTTACTCAACAAATAATACTGTTTAAATTTCAATATGACCTTATTTCAGTATTATATTTAAATTCCTTTATTTACAAATAGTAATAACTGTTTAGAAATAACTTTTAAAAAAATTTAGTTAAAATAAGTTATTTTAAATAATAGTAAAATAGTTATTAAAAATAGTAATTAAACATGTATGATTAATAATATAATTACCATTAAATCCAGCTATTGTAAGAAATCAACATTCAAGATAATGAAATTCTAGTCGTTTACAATATTCGGTTAATGAACCAAATCTTTGAAATCTCTAAAAATGTAAAAATATAATTTTAATAATTTATTATATACAGGTACATATGTAACTTATTTTAAACCTATCATGTAACTGTTTTTATAAAAAAGCGGTATTAAAAGAAATATTCAGAAAAAATTGTAGGATTAATAAGGGAACAAAACAAATTTTTCTAAAATTAATTTTATCGTTAATCTCTCTCTATCAACTTTACAACTTTTATCTAATTTTTTTATAATTAATTAATATATTTATAAATTAATTGTAGGTGTAAAAAAACTTATATAATTTTTCTTCAAAGTTTTTGATATTGATGGTGATGTCTATGTTTATTCATCTACGTGAAATATTCAAAAACCACCAAAAATTGTCTTCTCGAATTTTGCCGAAATATATTGTAGTATTATATATTTCTAGTAATTTTCTGGTGATGGTTCATGCAATTCTCAAGCATTTACAAGAAAATAGGGTAATTATTTGGAATACGCGCTGCACCTCGAATATCAATAAAATTATGTTCATTCGACCAGTTTTGACACGAAACAAAAGAATGCAGAAAAATGCGGCAGTCTGCCCTGCGAAGTGAGATATTTAGCGTTAAAGTTGACGACTTTTAGGTTAGGAATTTTGTTATACCGACGTGATGTAACGATTCTGCTCGCGTTACCTCGTTGGAGGGGGACTTGCCCGATACACCGGATACCTGCGGGTGGTGTAATTGGGAAGTTGTGGAGTATAACTCCAGGTTATTATTGCAGGCGTCGGTAGTCGGAGGACATGGCACATTCGGGACGAATGTGACGTCAGGGCTGGCCGAGCTGTAGGAAATTTAAGGCCGGTATTGGTAGGAGATCGAGGAAAGTAGCGTAGAGGAGCAGTCGTAGGGTAGCAACCTAAGTGCTAGGTGTGTGAACGAAGGATCCCGAGTTCGAGGCCCGGTAGCTCCGTTAATTTTTCCTGTCTCTTACAGTATATTTTATAAGTCTAGTCTACTAATTATAAATATTATTTTATTGAAAAAGTTTTCTATTTTTATGTATTTTACAAAAAATTTTATATTATGCTTTTTTTAACATCTTAATCTCAGATAATAAATGAACAAGAGTCTTAATCAGAAAACTATTAAATATAATGTACTACACATTCAAGATATAATATTTCATATAATTTAAACAATTTTTTAAAATTTCAAAATTTAATTTTTTGTCAATTTTTAGAATAAAGTACTATGCTACATTTATATTATAACAAAACACTTACCTAATTAAATAATATAATGTTTTTTATTCTCCCGACTGCTGCCAACCTTCGGTTGGCGAAGACGAGGGAGTATGCGTTTCACGGAGGCCGAATCTTAAGCGTCGTCTACAATACATGGAGTAAGCGTGGAGTAAGAAGTAAGAGTAGGCGTAAGAGGGCTATTTTCGGTTTAAGAGAGCTGGCGTAAGGGCGTAAGTGAAATAAATTAATTTTATTTCTTACTCCTACTCTTACTCTTACACTTACGCTTGGCCAATCAGGACACAACAGGCTATAAATGCTTACTCCTGCCTGCTCTTACTCCTTACTCCACGCTTACTCCGTGTATTGTAGACGACGCTTTAGTTACCTTAAGTTCTCGATAACTACAACATACTTTGATATGTGCTTCCGTATATAAGTTTCTTAGTGATCAAGCAAGGTTTATAGCGTATAATTATATTATCATTAATTGTTGTGTTAATAAAAAAGCGAAAAAACGGTATATTACATTTATATGTTCTCTTATTGGTTATCGACTGAGTTACAGAGGAAATTGATTAACCAATGACATGCATCCGCATGGGGAATTTTAGTGATTTCCAGTTACCTCTATTGAGCTCCGGCAGAACGTACAGTTTTTCTGTTCATTGCTGCACGCTCATTGGATATCGCCGCGCGACACTATCGCGCTGGTCTGCCGGGGCCATATGTCATTTTAAAGTGGCGGTCAATAGGTTATGTGATGTTATTGTGAACATAACATTGTGTACATGTTAAAGCGACAGTGGGCTTTTTATTATTATTATATATTTTATAAAAGTGTTGAAAATTAGAGCGTTAATAATAAACGTTACAAGAAAATGGATGTTTCTATTAACAATGTCAAACAAATAAATATTTGTATTATATTTTGGACGAAACGTTGTCCGATTGAATAATCGCTAAGATTTATTGTTATTTGTTATTTATTTCTTCTTGTTTATTTTTTTTGTTGTTGTTTACATTTTTATTTATTTTTACAACTTTTAATTCAACTCATAAAACCATTTTACAATTTGTTAAATACCTATCCTCTTGCTTTACAATCTTCTTGATCTTCCTCAACGTCCTCTGCCTCCTCGTTGCTTCGTCTGCGTGGTCCTTGAGAGATGACTTCTGGTCTATCGGACACTTCTGTCTGCGTCGCTGAATCCTTTAGTTCTTTGGGCGCTGTCTGCGAAGCTGTACTCTGCTGTTGGTTCCCCGTTGTTTGCATCCCCTCGGTATTCCTCCTGATGGGCGACAGCGAAGGCGGGGTGATGAGAGGAGGAATGACCCAGGGATTGGTCAGCGTTGATCCTCCGGACATCGGCATAGATGTTCCAACCTCAAAGGGGCGCTTTCGAGGTGGTGTAGAAACCACCGGGGTTGGGCGACTCGCGCCAATGATTGGCGAGGAGCCGGCGACTGACGCCGGGAGTCGGTGTTTCGCTGGAGGTCGAGCGTCTAGCGCCTGGAGAGAAAGAGCGACTGGCGCAAAGAGTTGGCAAGGAGCGACCAGCAACTGGAGTCGGCGGAGCGACGAAGACCTGGCAACTGGCGCCGGGAGATGGGCGCCTAGCGCTTGGAGTCGACGGTGCGACAGGGTCCGGGCGACTGGCGCCGGAAGCAGGGCGTCTGGCGCCGGCTGGTAACGGCTTGGAGCCGTGAGTCAGACGTCCTGCGCCGGGTGATGGGCGGCTAGCGCCTGGAGGAGGCGTCTGAGCGCCTACCTCGAGGCGTCTAGCGCCGGAGGCTGCGGCAGGAGCTTCCTTTTTCCTCTTGACCGCGAAGATCTGGTCAAGAGGAAGCGGGCGAGTCTTGCGCCTCTTGGTAGCACCTTCCTCGTCTGCCCTGTCGAGACGGGGAGGGATTTTGTTATTCAAAAGGCGAGGCGTGGTTGTACCTTTAGGAAAACCTGTAGGACAATTCTGCCATCGCAGGATTTCCTCGAAATCGGTCGCCTTTATATTCACTTCGTGATTGAATTTTAATTACGAGTTACGACATCCATCTATGGGTGAATTTTCGAAAAACTCGGTTGCTAGGAGACAAGAAATCCTGTCAAACAAATCGGAGTAATTGCAATTTTGACAGGATGTCTCGATGTTTTTAACCTGTCGCCGCGTTGTACAGAGAATCGTGATCTCCGTGACTTCCTGGTGGCTGACGACGGCTGCCACAATATTATTATTTCCTTGAAAATTGCTCTCTGTAACATTATTGTACAACAATCGTCTCGTATTATGAGTGCAGTATCTCTCGTTTATTTATATATTTATTTATAATTTAATTTTTTATTACATATTATTTATTTATAATATTATTATTACATATTATTTATTTATAATATTATTGCTTGTTTATTGTAATCGAAATATAGAGCTTTAGATAAATATTCCATTAACTTGCAAAGAAAGTAAAAAAGAGATAAAATATTTTTCGAAATATCATATTATTCGCAATCGTATAATTATTCGAAATATTGTATTATTAGCATGAATCGTATAATTGTGACAAAGTCAGTTTTAAAACCGGGAAATACTGTACTCTTTTCTTAACATTAATTGCTTTTATATTTTTACAGAATTATATTTAATAATTATTGTTTCTTTATATATATATTGTTGCGTGCATGCCGCCCGGTATACTTCGGGCTCTGAGCTGTGAAGCGTGCAACGGAGTCTTTTCATTAAGATGCGAAACGCCTGTCCTTAGTTACGAGCCGTTTATTGATTTATCGATTTAATGTAACAGCTGACTGATTGTGAGTTGTTTTGGAGCTGCTGGACTGTGCGGACGTGGTCCACGCTTCTCTGTAACGAGTCTTGAAATAAATGTTTATCCAATTCCTCTTTTTAAACGGAGTCTCCTTTATTTCCGCGAGATACGGGAGTGAGTGCGCGAGTGTGTGAGCTAAAGACCCGACGAGCGCAACATTTTGGGGGCTCGGCCGACGATCAGACGAGCGAAGATCGAATCGATCGCGCGCAAAAGACGAGCGACCATACGGCCAGGAATATCCTCATGGCCACAAGAAAACGGCTCAGGATAGCGACTCCGCAGTCGGATGCTCCAGAGATGCCGGCGGAAGTAGTGACTCTTCAGGCGGTGATTCGAGAGATCCGCGAGATGCGCGAGGAACACGCTCGAAGGGAGCGCGAATACGCTGAGAGATTTTGCCGCCAGGAGGAGGAACTACATCGTCTTCGTGGGACGAACTCCGGCGAAACCCCGCAGCTAAGTCACTCAAATATTAGAGCGTCCGGAGATTCGGGGGCGTGAACCGCGAGCGTCGTGGGGGCGCGGGACGCACGCGAAGGAAACGCGGTCGCGGTGCGGAAACTCGAGTCGTACACGCGAGAGAGAGAGACGCGGATACGAGCGGCGCCGGGGCGCGAACTGCGCGCGCGAGTGAAAGTGTCGCGGTCGCGAGTGTAGATGCGCTCGGAGACGGAATTTTCCGTGGGATAAAATTAAAGCCCGACACGTACGACGGGACGGCGCCTTTACGCGAGTTTCTTTTGCAATTCGCGCTTATTGCCGTTGCGAATAAGTGGAGCGAGGCAGAAAAGGCGGTCGTCTTGGCGTCAAGCTTGCGGGGAAAAGCGCGTTCGTTGCTTGATTCGTTCGCCGACGGAATCGAGTCACTCTCTTACGCAGAACTAAAGGCAAAATTAGAGCTACGTTTCGGTGAAAGTGAACTTGCTCAGAACTTCTATCTGCAGTTCACTAATCGGAAACAGCGCCCAGGTGAGGATTTCGTGGCGTTGGGCGCGGATCTGGAGAGGCTTTCACAGAAAGCGTATCCAGAGTGCTCTCACGAGGTTCGCGATAAAATTGCGAGCTCTCAATTTGTCGCCGCGTTGACCGACGGTTTTGTGAAGCGTACCCTTCAAGTCGAGGGAGTAACTTCGCTTCGAATAGCGATCGAGCGTTCGAAGACGCTCAGATTTATCAACCAAAATTGTTTTTCAGGAAAAAGAGACGCTACGCCGGGAGATTCTCATTTCGGCCAGAAAGAAGTTCCGGAAACAAAAAAATTTACGAAGGGACAAAAGGGAAATGAGCGCCAAAAAACAAAAGAGTGTTGGGGATGTGGGGCTATCGGTCACTTCCGTTCAGAGTGCCCCGCGCAGAAGCAGGAAAACTAACTTCTGTCGGGTTGATCGGGGCTGGCTCGACAGGCGAGGCCCGGGCCCCGGTTTATACGCACGACGGAGCTTATGTTGTGCGCCGTCTCGGAGGCGTGGGCGCGGACACACGCAGACGTTATTGTGTTAATGGATTTCTTAATAATAAACCTTGTATTTGTAGAATAGATAGGGGCTCGGATGTGTCGGTTTTAAATTCGAGATTAGCGGATAATTTGAAGCAGGTTTCCTTTGATTTCTGTAATCTCAGATATCCTACCGGTGAGAAGGTACCGGTGATTTCTCGCGTGTTAACCACGATTTCTTTGGGCAAATTTAATTTTGAGATGCCCTTTTATGTGGCAAACATTAACGACGAATGTATTCTCGGAATCGATTTTCTTGAGAAAGCGGAAATTTTAGATAAATTTCTTGAGAACACTCTCGGTTTGACGAAGAGTGTGGAAGTTGAGAATGAACTAATTTGTTCTCGAATTGAATACTGTCCTGCTCTTCTTCCGATATTTGAGCAAGGATCTTCACATTTAGATCCTTCACAAAAACTTGTATTTTTTGATTTCTTGAAAGAATTTTATAATGTTTTCTCCGAAAATATTATTGCCGGGAATTGCGATGTATTATGTCATACCATAGAATTGTGTGATTCTCGCCCCATTAAGCAGGTACCTCGCCGAATTCCCCTTCATCTACAGACGGAAGTAAATAAAATTTTGGAAGAGATGAAAGCCCAAAAAGTAATTGAGGAATCAAGCAGCCCTTGGGTATCTCCTGTTGTGCTAGTTAAAAAAAAGGATGGCTCTATACGGTTTTGTGTGGATTATCGAGGAGTAAATGCCGTAACAAAGAAAGATTCCTTCCCTCTTCCAAGGATTGACAATATTTTGGATTGTTTAGCGGGGAATTCGTGGTTTTGTACTCTTGACTTAAAAAGTGTGTTCGAGCGCGAGCGAGATGTGTCGCGGCGAACGAGAGAGACGCCGGGATCGCTCAGAGAGAGCGAGAGGTGACAACGACGGGAGCGATGGAGTGCGAGAGAGAGAGAGATGTAGCGTTGGAGCGAGCTGTTTAGGAGTGTGTGGTAGGTCGCGCGATGTCAATATGATCGATGGATGGAGCGAAGGTCAGAAGTAGATCAACTGCCGAATGTTCGTTAGTGGAACAACAAGTTCAATTTATTTCACGCACTTTCTCCAGCAATCGAATGCGTCCTTATGCACTCATGTGCGCGCAGCGTACAGTCAGATTTCAGTTCGCACAGTCGGAAGCGGCGCGGTTGAATCCGGAACGGCAGCTTGACTGCGATCACCAAGACTAAATGCGATCTCGAATGCAGGATGAGACTGCATCGACTACTTCGCACCGGAACTCGCGATCGCGTTCTCGTGGACTGAGATCCAACGTTCGACTTCTTCGCGAATGTTCTAGATTCCTTCGGGAGAATGACTCGGCGACTATTTACCTCTCACAACACGCTCGCTTGAAAGACATAGCACGTCTGAGATCATCTGTCTAACGATGGCTATCGAACAGCCGAAAGTTCGTTTCTGAGGGAGGGAGGTGTGTGACGCTCTTATTGGCGAACGTTTCAAGCGAACGCGTTGAATATATCGAGACCTTAATTTATTCCGCAGATTAGAATTATAAACATATAGAGCAAATATATACATAAACAAAATAAAGGTAATATATACATAAATGGCTAGTCAATCCTGAACAAAGTGGATATTGGCAGGTAAGGTTAGATCCTAAAGATCGAGAAAAGACTGCTTTTTCTTGCGGGAACGGTTTGTGGCAATTTACAGTTATGCCTTTCGGTCTTTGCAACGCCCCTGCTACTTTTGAGCGACTTATGGAGAAAGTTTTGAAAGGATTAATTTCTAAGATTTGTTTTGTGTATCTAGATGATGTCATTGTTTTTGGAAAGAATTTTGAAGAAATGATGCGTAATTTGAAAGAAGTTTTTCTTCGCTTACAAAACGCTAACTTAAAGGTCAATCCTAAGAAGTGTGTATTCTTAAAAAGAGAAGTAAAATATCTTGGACATATTATATCTGCAAAGGGTGTTGCAACAGACCCGGATAAAATTTCTTCTGTTAAACATTGGCCGCTTCCGAAAACGCGGAAGCATGTGCGAAGTTTTCTTGGTTTCTGCTCGTATTATAGGAGATTTGTCAAAGGTTTTTCTGTTTTAGCTAAACCTTTGTACAAATTGACGGAAGAAAATAATAAATTTGTTTGGTCTTCTGAATGCCAAGAGGCATTTGAGAATTTAAAATGCGTTTTGACTTCTCCTCCTATTTTAGCTTTTTCTTCAGGTGAAGGACAATTTATTTTGGATACCGATGCCTCGAATCATGGCATCGGGGCGGTACTTTCTCAGTTGCAGGGAAAAGAAGAAAAAGTGATCGCTTATTTTAGCCGAGTGCTAAACAAATCTGAACGAAATTATTGCGTCACCCGACGTGAGTTATTAGCAGTGATAGATTCGGTAAAATCGTTTCATCATTATTTATATGGAAGGAAGTTTCTAGTGAGAACGGATCATGTTTCTTTACGTTGGTTGATGTCTTTCCGAAATCTGGAAGGGCAGTTGGCCAGATGGTTGGAGCGTCTGCAGCAGTACGATTTTGACGTCTGTTATCGGAGCGGAAAGGCTCATGGTAATGCGGATGGATTGTCTAGACGTCCATGTTTAGAGACGTCCTGTCGTTACTGTGCAAAGATAGAGCTCAACGAGGGATCGAAAGAAGAAACTTGTGGACGAATAGTCTTTGCTAAGGAGAATCCTCAGGAATGGCGTTCCGCTCAGCTACAAGATCCGGTAGTTTCAAAAATTATTTAAGCCAAAGAGGCTGATAGACGACCTGATTGGCAGGAAGTTTCTCCCGGAGAGCCTTCTTTAAAAATTTATTGGACTCATTGGGAGATGTTGACAATAGTTGATGGCGTTGTGCATAAGAAATGGCTCTTCCCGAATTTGCGGAAAAACATTCTTCAGATTGTCGTACCTCAACAAAGGATTCAAGAAATTCTGAACGAGGCCCATAATTCACCCTCTGGGGGACATTTTGGAATTAATAAAACGTTACAGAAGATTCGAAAACGTTTTTATTGGGCCACTTGTAAAAAGGATGTAGAAAGATGGTGCGCTACTTGCAAGACTTGTGTTTCCAGAAAAGGTCCCATTGGTAAGGGAAAATCTTCCTTACAAATCTACAATGTAGGAGCTCCTTTTGAAAGGATACAAGTGGATATTTTAGGTCCCTTGCCTACTTCTTCGGATGGAAATAGATATCTGCTGGTGGTAGTTGACAGCTTTACTAGAAAGTAAAGCTGGCCAGAAGCTATGCCTCTTAAAAATAAAAGAGCTAGTACAGTGGCAAGATCTCTGGTAGATCAGGTATTTTCTCGGCATGGAGTTCCTTTGGAGTTGCATACGGACCAAGGGAGAAACTTTGAGTCCCAGCTTTTCCAAGAAATGACCTCCCTGATGGGGATTAGGAAAACTCGAACGACCCCTCTTCATCCACAATCAGATGGGCAGGTCGAGCGTCAGCATCGTACTATTTTAGATTATTTGGCGAAGTTCATTTGTGGAAATCAAAAGGATTGGGATCGATGGATTTCTTTGTATTTACTAGCTTTTCGTTCTTCAAAACACGAAACCACTGGAGTTACTCCGGCGGAGATGTATCTAGGACAGGATTTACGTTTGCCTTTAGATCTTCTTAGAGGAAACCCACCTTCGTTAACAAAGGAGGAAGATGGAGAGGTAGAGTATATATCCAATTTAAGGAATAGATTGGATCTCGTCCATCAGTTTGCTAGACATCATCTGCAAATTAGATCCAAAAACGTAAAGTCCTGGTATGATCGATGATCTAGACGAGTGCTTTTCGAACCGGGACAAAAAGTCTGGTTCTATAATCCTCAACGTATTACGGGAAAGGCCCCGAAATTACAAAGTCCATGGGTAGGACCTTGGGTGATAATTAAAAAGCTTAGTGATGTTGTGTATTGTATCCAGGAGTCTCCTCGTCGTAAAAATAAGATAGTCCATGCAGATCGCTTGGCTCCTTTTCAAGAAAAGGAATAATTTTCCGATTTTGTTTGAATGATAGTTCGATCCGACACGAGTCTGAGCCCGTACTTTAATTATTTTTAGGAAGTTACAAACTAGTTTTTGTTCGATTTTTCTGCGTTTTGTTAAATGTTTTTGTTACAGATAATAACATCTTACGGATAAGGCATGACGGCAGGAGAGTTACAGCCTACCCTTGGGAAACCTTTCTGGACTGCCTCTCTCACGGTTTTTGACCGTGGTTTTCCCGTGAGACTGAGGGCGAATGCCGAGGCAGGGGACAGAGAGCTCTTAGAGCGATGGGTCCACGGAAGTTTCCCCCTCTGATCCCGAAGAGAGAAGACCCAAGTGCGCAAAGCTCAAGAGGGAAGAGGAGTACCGACGGCAGAAGGCGGGAGTTAAAGACTTCGTCATGGAGCCTGGCCAGCTCTGTGAGAAGAGGAAGCTCCGGAAAGTGCGGTTGGGACAAGAAGAGGACGGCGCCCAGTAACCTGTGGCAGCAGCCCAGGGTAGGGCAGGAGGCCGTCCCGGTACCCTGGAATCGCACGATGGAGAGGACCTCCCGAGTAGTTACAGCAAGCTGCCTCCCTGATTGTCGGGACGACAATCTGAAGAAGGGGGGCAGTGTTGCGTGCATGCCGCCCGGTATACTTCGGGCTTTGAGCTGTGAAGCGTGCAACGGAGTCTTTTCATTAAGATGCGAAACGCCTGTCCTTAGTTACGAGCCGTTTATTGATTTATCGATTTAATGTAACAACTGACTGAGTTGTTTTGGAGCTGCTGGACTGTGCGGACGTGGTCCACGCTTCTCTGTAACGAGTCTTGAAATAAATGTTTATCGAATTCCTCTTTTTAAACGGAGTCTCCTTTATTTCCGCAGGATACGGGAGTGAGTGCGCGAGTGTGTGAGCTAAAGACCCGACGAGCGCAACAATATATTATATTTATTATTGTTGACATATTATTTAGGTGTCTTTGACTTTATTATTATATTATGTAACGGCCTATCTTTTGGATCGAACGCGGACTAACTCGCCGGATCAGGAGTTCGAGAGATGGCCCAGAAACAGAAATCAGAGTACAATGCACACTAGATGGTTTATTCAAACTGATACATACAGATCCGAGACTTTACAACACGGTAATGGCAAGCGATATTTACAACGGAAGATAGTGCATGTGCACTCGGCTCGGTATGACGGAACGCAGGATTTACAATACGGTAGTGCGGTCTTTACAACGGCGGACAGTGCATGTGCACTCGGCGCGGTAGGACGGAACGCGATATTAGCGGCGCGCGGTATTTACAACGGAAAATAGTGCCTGTGCACTCGGCGCGGTGTGACGGAACGCGATATTATGTACAACGGAAAATAGTGCATATGCACTCGGCGCGGTATGACGGAACGCGATATTATTTACAACGGGCAATAGTGCATATGCACTCGGCGCGGTGTGACGGAACGCGATATTAATTACAACGGGCAATAGTGCATATGCACTCGGCGCGGTATGACGGAACGCGATAGTAAGGATGCTGGGGCCCTTGGGCTAACGGCAGCGAGAGTGCTCGTTGCGAGACCGAGCGTGCTCGACCCTGCGTAACCGTGCCTTCAGGGAGGCGGTGGTGGAAGGCGGGGACACCCGAGAGCCCTCGGTCGAGACTCAGAGCCCTGAACCTCGTTGGTGTGTCGCCCTAGGAGTTGGCAGGTAGGCTTCGTCGGGAAAAAGCGGAAAGCTCGGATGAAGACGAAGTCGCTCTTTTTCCCGGAGCGCCGGCTTATATATCCCGGCGCGCCGGGCCCGGTGGGAGGGAGGCCGATCATCGGGCGAGCCGCGTGGGGGTATGCTGACGCGCGCTTGCCTTCGGCGCGGCTCGGCTCCCTCCGGCGCTCGTCGGCGCCGTGCGAAGAAGGCACCGGTGCTGCGGTTTCCTGCGCACACGGTGCTGTGGATTCGTTTAAAAAATGTGGGCGCACTGCGCCCTGTCCTCGCCCGACGGAGGATCGGTCGGGCGGCATCCGACGGGTGGTAGCCGGGAACGATGCTTGACGATGGGGGTGCATCGTTATAATTAAAACCATTATAGTACAAATATGTGCCGTTTATTGGATTTGTATAATGAGAAATTAGTAAGTATAGTAATTTATATATTCTTTATTAATATTATATAATATTACAGTACTACATTTAATTAATTATTAATAATTAAAACTTGCATGTATACAAAAGAAGAAAAAAGAAGAAAAGGATGATTACACCACATAGATGAATATTGGCAGCATGGTTGTGCTACACACATGTATATTGGCAGCATGGTTGCGCCGTACTTATAATGTGCATACTGGCAGCAATGTTGCGCCTTATTATCTGAGAAGATAAGAAACCAGACACTAAAAGAATGGACATTTATAAATTTAAAAAAATACATCAGGCAATATATGAAGATCAAAGGACAGAGATGATAATCAAATTCATATAGTTAAGAAGAAAAATAAACAAACATCCATAAATTGAGCAATACACATCAATGATATATAGAGTGTTACTTAAAGACCGTCCACTAATTGCTTAGCGTTATTCCTCTTCAATATTAAGTCGAAAAGTCTTGAGTTATTTTTGTTTCTATAATGCTTAATAAAGTAGTAATTATTTATTGAATAAAATCAATCCAATCAGCACTATCTTTTAGCTAGGCATACGTCAGTGAGCCGTGTGCCTGGCAGCATGTGTGAGCGCACACTAGCAGGCGTACGAGTCACTGACGTACAGCTGATTAAAGAACGGTACTAAGTGGATTGACTTTGTTCAATATTATGCTATATTAAGCATTATAGAAAAAATGGCTCGTCTTTTCAACTTAATTTTTTTGATAAGAAATAACAGTATGTAGTTAGTGGGCGATCTTTAAGAAACACCATGTATAAAAAAAAATTTATAATAATAAAGAACAGAAAACAATTTAATAAAATAATTATAAATTTAATTAGTTGCATAATTTTAAATATTTTTTTTACAATTGTGTTTTAGTACTAATTTATATATCTTAATAGCTTTTCGTATTTTTATTTATAAATAAATAATCTTTATTTTTTTGTTTGTTTGTTTTCTGTTCTAGTAATACGCTTTTCTTTATTGTAGTTTATATTATTTATGTTTTTTTATTATTATATATAAAAATATGTTTTATTATTATTATAAAATTATTATTATAAAGTACTATATATATTAAGTTTACTTCAGGTATTACGAAGAATGAAGAGGAAAAATATTGGACAAAAAAGTAAAACAGCGAAAAAGCAATTGCTACATAAAATACGAAAAGCAGCACGTCCTACAATAGTAAGCATCGAAGAAATTTCACAACGTGTAACTATTGTGTTTTCATCTAATCGTCAAACATTACCAAATGTTAATAATAATCTATTATCGACTCATCAGGAAATTTCACAAGTCAATATTGATACACGGAGAGAAAAATTATTAAAATAATTTCATTCAACAATATGGTCTTTTGCAAATATTGCTTGTAATATTTGTATGAAATTATATTATAAGAAACAAGTATGCACTACAAAAGTGTCTGCTATGTCTAATGTGGATATTTTTCCTAATGAATTACGCGAATTAAACGACATAATTGCATGTTCTCGTTGTGCTAATTTAATAAAAAAGGGAAAAGTTCCAACACAAGCATATTGGAACGCTATGTTTTTAGATGAGATTCCCAACGTTATAAAAAATTTAAGTGACATGGAACAAAGACTTTTATTGCGAATCATTCTGTTTGTAAAAATTATAAAATTAGGTGGACAATTTGGTCAATCAGGTTTTCGAGGACAAGCTGTTTTATTCGCACAAGACGTAAAAGAAATATCGGAGCAGTTACCATTACCAGTTACGAGAACGGGCATAATTATTGTATGTAAACAGCGTGAGAATGTTGAACGATGTCGACAGTTTCAAGTAAACGTACAAAAGGACCCCGCCATAATCATACGTATTTTGGGTTTCGGCGAAATTCGCTGAAACTTTGAAAATAAATAGTTTATGTGATGCTGATCAAAAGTCACTATGGGCAATATTCATAAAAATCAACTGTTTAGACGCTATCATCGTCTAAAAGTCAAAATAAAGTGTTATTTCACTACTATTATTGGACAACAACAACAGCATCACCAGGCCTATTGTGCAGCTAAAAATACTTGAGTAACTGCGTGTGTGTGTGTGTGCGTGCATGCGTGCGTGCGTGCGTGCGTGCGTGCGTGCGTGCGTGCGTGCGTGCGTGCGCGTGCTCGTGTATCTGTATTGCAACGTTAAACTAAGGGGCCTATTCTGTAATTGTTAACAATATCGTTACGTGCTTCGCACTGCTTTTCTATAATGTAATATTGTAATATATCTGCGCAAAACACGTAATGATGTCGTTAACAATTACAGAATAGGCCCCTTAGTTTAACGTTGCAATACAGATACACGAGCACGCGCACGCACGCACGCACGCACGCACGCGCGCACGCACGCACGCACACACGCACGCGCGCACGCACGCACGCACGCACGCACGCAGTTACTCAAGTATTTTTAGTTGCACAATAGGCCTGGTGATGCTGTTGTTGTTGTCCAATAATAGTAGTGAAATAACACCTTATTTTGACTTTTAGACGATGATAGCGTCTAAACGGTTGATTTTCATGAATATTGCTCATAGTGACTTTTGATCAGCATCACATACATTATTTATTTTCAAAGTTTCAGCGAATTTCGCCGAAACTCAAAATACGTATGATTATGGCGGAGTCCTTTATCAGCTGCCCTATCGTAGTTAATTCAAAATAATCCCTTATATCGAAACGTTAATATTAATTTAGACGCTGCAAATTTTGACATTTCACAGATATGTCAAGTAATTGGAACACAGGATGATATAAATATTAATCATGGTAATGTTAATACTTTTGTTGCATCAGAAGTTCAGAGAATAAATAAGACAGAATTAATAGAAATATCTGGGAACAGAGCAATAATCAGAGGTTCTATGCATCAAGGTCAGGATATATTTTTTTAGTTAAAGATGCTATTAGTAAAGTACAAAGATATGGCGGAGATATAGAAAAGCAATTATTTGCTGTATCAATGACTCTACTTCGACATAGACAGGTGTCCGTTTGTGAATGCGCATTTCGTCTATGCCATTTAAAATTACGTGATAGCTCACGGAAAGTAATTTTTTTAAACACATGCTTTCCAGAAGAACATTATCGTATGTTACGTTACGATGGTTATAACAGTAATTTATATGCTAACATATTTGATCGTTATTGTTTACGTCCAGAATATTTGAATGATCTCAGTTTAGCTGAATTTGCTGTCACTTATGAATATGTATCAAAATTTAATAATTATGAAAAAGATGGGGATATTGATGCTTATGATGAAAGTGATTATAATCCAACAAATAAATATATTCGCTTGGAAGATGGTACAAAAATGAAACGACGTACGCGGCCTGCAGTTTTAAGAACGTGATATTATACTCAAACTGCTAATCGAGAAGCATATTTTTATAGTTATTTGGTAGCCCACGTTTCTTTTAGAAAAGAAGAAGAACTACTCGAGGGATACGAATCAGCAGAAGAGGCATTTAATGCAAAACGTTATTTGTTACGACCTCTGCGCACAGGACAAGATATTGAACAATTTTGATTTATAGAACGAGAGTTACAAGAAGTTATAGCTCAGATTGTTGCGCTTGAAGGTGGTGAGACAAATGAATTGTCTGCTGAAAGATACGAAGATCGTGCTCGTTGTATGGTGGAAGGATTGTGTGATTACAATGTTAATTTTGACTTACATGACGAACCTAATGAAAGAGATCATGTTATATCTGATGAAGAATTTAGTAACAATGTTAGAAGTATGAACATAGAACAATCTCATTTATTTAGTAAAATTACTAATCATATTAAACAAGATCTTCAAAATCAAGACATTGAACCTTTACGATTATTTATTACAGGAGGAGCAGGATGTGGAAAAACGTTCGTTTTGAAAATGATAAAACAACAGATTAAATGATGTTATGCTCCTACTGTAGACCGCTTAGTAAAACCAATATTTGTTGAAGTAACTGCTCTTACTGGTGTCGCAGCTAGATTAATTAATGGGCGTACTTTACATAGTGCATTTTTTTGGCAATAGAAAAAGGAAGGCCTACAGTATATAGACAGTTAACAGAACAACGTCTTGAAGATGCAAGACGTAAATGGCGACACATTAAATGGCTAATTATAGATGAAATATCGATGGTTTCATATGAAGTATTAAGATCAGTTCAACTTCGCCTTCAAGAATTTAAAAACAATAATGAATTATTTGGTGGTGTTAATATATTATTATTTGGAGATATGCAATTACCACCTGTAAAAGGAAGTTGGTGTTTCAAGCAACCTATATGTTTTCAAGCTGAACCGCATTTATGGCGGTATTTTAGTTTGTGTGAATTAAAGGCTAATATGCGTCAACAAAACGATGCAGATTTTGTTGATTTGTTAAATAATTTAAGAGTTGGGCAAATTAACATTCAACAATATGAAATGTTATTGAATAGAACATATGTACCTCTGATTAATGAATTTGCTGATGGTGAAGCTATTCGTATATTTCCTACTACACAGTTAGTTAATTCTTATGATAACAAAATAATTGAAAAATTGGCAGAGACTATAAGAATTTATAAATGCACGAGATGAATCAAGAGAGCCTGCAACTTACGGTCAAAAACCTCCTAACGCAGCAATTCCTACTGATCCTAATAATACTGGTGGTGCTATTACTATTTACGCTCAAACTCGCAGTGGAGTCTCGTATAATGTTACGATCTAATTTAAAAGTTAATAAAGGTTTAGTTAATGGCAGCATGGGTGTCGTACGTGGATTTGAATGGCAGGCTTTACGAAGAGACCAGTTAGAAAATGGTGAATTACCTAAAAAGGTATTTATTGAATTCGATGATTCTATAATAGGAAACAGCTTGAAAGAGCCTAATGGTTATGTTGCTATTTCTCCAATTAGTGTAATATATCAAGGTAATAAAGGATATGGAAATGTGGAAAGAACAATGCTGCCACTTATTTTTAGCTGGGCAGTAACAGTTCATAAGTTACAAGGTGTAACAGTAGAAAGAGCTGTAGTATATTTAGGTAAAAAAGTATTCGCTAAAGGTCAAGCATATGTTGCACTTAGCCGTGTAAGATCTCTACAAGGATTAGTAAATTCTGAAATAGATCAAAGAAAATTATTTCAACGTCTATATGATGAAAATGCTTTGGCAGAATTATAAAGATTACGATCAAACAATACATTTTCTACAATGGCAGAATCCGAATTCATTTCATAGATTAATATACAAAACATGTAAACCTATTAATTATTTACTTGGCGTCGCGCTATTACCGCATCGATTAATATGGCATATCAAAATTATTTGCTTATTATTATTGTTTCAGCACCAATATTGATTTTGAGTTGAAAAGGGTGTAAGTTGTTTTCGATGAAATCTACAGCTTTAAATGGAAGATACATATACATTACATATATAAAAAACATACAATGAACTTTGGAAGTAATACACAATTTAAATTAAAGGTAGGTTTACAGTTATAATAATTATAAAATATAATATGTTAATTTAATTTAATATTAATAATTTTAGTAGTTATAGGTGAGGTGCGTTATTGATTTACCTTCTCGTGGTGCATGAAAACAAATTTGTTGAATTATCTATATTTTATTACTTACAAATAATATAATAAAAGTTGTTACTTTAATTTAAATTTTATTATTTAAAAATACTGACTTTCTTAAAATAATTTTTAAATTCAACAAATTTGGCTAAAAAACCAATAAAGAGAGAATACCATTTATAATAATAAAAATATTATTTATTCGTGATATTTTTACTTGAAACATACGTACATAACTTTATACATATATGTATACAAATGTATGTATGTATTTATTTCGTGTGCATAATTTGTAACTTTATATAAAACAAAAAATCTTTGACTTTTTACATATATATAATACTGAAATAAAAGCTAATATAAATAATACGAAAAAATAAAATTTGGTTATTGCCATGTCAACCTGCGAAAGAACGTCGATCTCTCGTTACAGGCGCGTATATATAAGAGAATGGGAATTTAAAATTAAGACAATGCTGAGAGGAATCGTCGAGATTACCGTGCCATTTCACGACACAACGGCGGATCGCAGGTGAACACATACACACACGCACGCACACACGTACACACGCGCACACACACACACACACACACACACACACACACACACACACACACACACACACACACACACACACACACACACACACACACACACACACACACACACACACACACACACACACAAACACACACACACACACACGCACGCACGAACGCACATACACACGTTCTAGCGCGCGTTACACGCTTGCTCGTTCTCTCCGCGCGTCCACGACGCGCTTATGGCTTCTGCACACAGGACGCGGAAACGTTTGCCGCGCGGCAAGAAGCGACGCGGTAGCCAATAAACTTTTGGTTCTTACGGAAAAGCAACACGTTGATTGGCTACCACGTCGCTTCTTGCCGCGCGGCAAGCGTTTCCACGTCCTGTGTGCAGAAGCCATTAGGGATGCTGCTTCGCAGGAAACCGTATTCATGTACCGCACATTCGAACGCCGAATGTAGAAACGCTCAACCAACTACCCGTTAGTATCTCTTTTCCACGGTAAAGGCGGCGAATAACCAGCGAAAATTAATTAGACAGTAGCTACTGACAAAACGTTTATTTATTCGTAACAAAACTCGGAAAACTAGACTCGACTCTTGAAAAAAAATAGTAAGTTAGTAAGTGGCGCCCGCCAGCACTTGGCGCGCTACAATCATCGATCAGAAAATTAAAGAACGGCCATTCGGCCCAATGATTTTGAGAACACAGTAACTAAAATCCCTAGTGAATTAGGTTCAATTCTCAACATCCTCCCACCTCTTTTGTGAGCAAAAGAATAACTGAATGTAAACAAACACAAGACATGGAACTAATCTAAAGTCAATATTCGATATCCACTTTCAATAGGTAAATCTAAGAGGCTTCCGTATTCGACGTCCAGTCCGCGTTATTCTAGCTGGCTCTTTCATCCGGTCGTCCTTGGTCACCTCAACAGCTTCCTTCTTACGGTCGTCCTTTATCCTCTCGGCATCCTCTTTAGGTTTGGCAGAAGATACAATGTCGTCTCCCTCTAATATTACAGGATCAGCCTCCAACAAATATAAGCGCTGGATAGGTCGAATCAGCTCTCCAGAACTGAGCTTCAACTGGGCTAGTCGCGATATTCCATCTCTTCCGGGTAACAGCTTCAGAACTCTACCCAGTGGCCACTCCAAACGTTTACGGTTGTCCGACCCAATTAGTACAACATCTCCTGGCTTGACTGGACGGGAAGTCGGCAGTTTCCCACGATGAACAAGTTCCGCCAAATATTCTTTGCGAAATCTTTCCTTTAACATCTCACGGACACGAGCCAGATGCCGATGCCTTCCACGAAGTCCGCTTTTCTCCAATTGGTCGATATCTGGGACGGACACTTCCGGAATCTCACAAAGAAACATTGCCGGCGTGAGAGGGATCAGATCTTCACTATCTTCGGTAATGCAGGTCAACGGTCTCTGGTTAATAACCGCTTCTACGTCGATCACACAGGTCATCAATTCCGTGTAAGACAAGCGAGCTCTGCCCAAGATCCGTTTCAGTAGATCCTTAATAGATCTAACGAGGCGTTCCCAAAATCCGCCCCACCAAGATGCCGAAGCCGGATTGAACTTCCAAGCAATACGTTGTATAGCAGTGTCACGTTCAATTTGTTTCCAATCCAAGGAGTCAAACAGGTTATTTGCACCGACAAAGTTGGTGCCTTGGTCGCTCCATATAGTCGATGGTCGCCCACGCCGTCCGATGAAACGCCGTAGAGCCAATAGAAAAGCCTCAGTCGAAAGCGAAGTAACCAATTCTAGATGAACACACCTGTATACCGCACAGGTAAACAAAACTATCCACACCTTTTCTCCCGATTTCAGGTACAGAGGTCCGCAAAGATCAACTCCTGTAGTTTCAAAAGCCATGGCATCTTTAACACGATCCCTGGGCAGGGTGCCAGGAACAGCTTCTGCTCTCTTTTGCTTGAATCTGCGACAAACGGTACAAGCGGCGATTATCCTTTTGGCTTCACGACGACCGCGCAATATCCAGAATTGTTCCCGTAGTTTGTTCAAAACAAACTGCACCCCCGCATGGCAGAATCGAAGATGGATAGAACGTATTAAGCAGCTCACTATTGGATGACCTCCAGGCAGTAGGATTGGAAAACGGAGACCCACCGAATCGTCGCGATGAACCAGCTTAGTCTTGACTCGCACCAGTTCATCTTCCCCAAGTAATATCTCCAAACCATGGAAACTCGCTCCCACCGTTTCAAACGATTCTTGTTGAACTAACCACATTAATCTTAGCTCCGCCCTCTTAAGCTCCTCAGTCGTCAGTTCGTCACTTAAACGAGGCTTGGAGTTCTTTGGTGCTTTGCACCAAGCCGCAATCCGCAAGATATAAGCCAAGGCTCGGACATTCTTCTCAAAGGTACCCAATCTTACTCCAAACATAGGCTCTTTTGGAACATTGATCATCGATGTAATCGTAGCTTTCTTCTTCTCCGAAGCCACTACCTCTTCATCTGGCTCTTCTTCTATAAACTGCCAATCCTGCGGTCCATTTCTCAACCAAGTTGGGCCCATCCACCATCTAGAAGCCTTGAGTTGTTTTGCCGTACAGCCCCGTGATGGCAAATCCGCTGGATTAAGATTCCCAGGAACATGGCGCCAGTTTTCAACCCTAGAGTAGGATAGGATTTCTTTCACTCGATTACCGACCAGCGTACCCCACTGATCGTTACGACGAATCCACGCTAGGGCTGCTGCAGAATCAGTCCAGTAAAACGTCGGTATTTCTTCAAGTTCCAAAGATATCTTCACATTTCTAGTCTTTCTGACCGCGATGACACACCCAAATAATTCCAAACGATGAATACAGACCTTTTTAATCGGAGCTACTCTAGCTTTAGCTTGAATCAGCTGCACTGAAACACCATTAATCCCCTGGGTTCGCAAAAAAACGACCGTTGCATACGCATCCTGACTAGCATCAGAAAATACATGTAACTGCCAGTTTTCACGATCGTTATTGCCTCCGGTAATGTTCCGAGGAATGCGAATAGCTGAGAGGTAAGATAGCTCTTCGTACCAGGTCTTAAACTCGGAAATTGATTCCTCTTCCAAAGCTTCATCCCAAGATCTCTTTGCTAACCACGCTCGTTGCAGCATCTTCTTAGGTTTCAGCAGGACAGGACACAAAACCCCGATTGGATCGTAGACTCGACTGACCACCGACAAAATTGTACGCTTGGAGACAACCGCAAGAGATTCCTGATTCTTCCACTCCGACCACATCTTATCTTCTCTTCGATCCCACATCATGCCGAGCACTGGAGTCACATGAGCTCTTTCTCTTTCATAAGGCTCGCTGGACAGATCCACGTCGTTTGTCCCTGTCACTAGAATTCCTTCACCGGTTAATTCCCCGGCAGACCAGGCCCATTGTCGTAGTTCCATCTTCGCCTCAGCCATTAAGCGGGTGGCGTCGTCTTTGAAGTGCCTCAATTCTTCCACTGAGTTGACAGCTGTCAAGGCGTTATCCACATACATAGACTTCAATAACTTCTCTGCTACCTTTCGGTCTTCAGGACCCACCTTAGATAGATGAAATTGGATTACGGCTGCAAGCAAAAAAGGACTACAATTGACGCCAAATACAACCCGTGTGTGTCGCAGTATTATCAAATGGCCTTCACATCCTCTCTCCCACCATAGAAACCGAAGGGAGTCTCGATCCTCAGTAGCCACCTCGATCATCAGAAACGCCTTCCTTATATCAGCTGAGACACCAATATTGCCACACCGAAATCGATTCAATACAGTCGGTAGGAGCTCAATCAAATTGGGCCCTTTAGCTAAGCACTCGTTTAACGACGGTGCACGCCCAGCCTTGCAAGAGGCATCAAAGACAGGACGAATCGGAGTGGTCGAACTTTCAGGCTTCACTACTGGTCGATGGGGCAGATAATGCCCGCGATTGTTTCGTTCTTCATTCGGCACCACTTCAACGATTCCCTCCGAGATCCAATCCTGAAATATCCTATCATACTGTTCCACCATATTCATTGACTGTAACTTTCTCCAGGTACCATCAAGCCTCTTCTTCGCAGCTTCGAAATTGTCCGGCACCTGCTTCGACTCATCAATCCAAGGTAGCCTAACACAGTATCTTCCATCTGGATTCCTATTGACAGTCCCCAAAAAATGTTGCCGTACTTCTGCATCCCTTTGTGCCTGTGATTTGTGAAGGTCTGGTTCTCGAATGCCCATAAGCTCCAAATCCCAGAAATTAGTTATGTCACTCTCCGCCATCATGGAAGAATACACCATTAACGACGCACTGTTGGACTCATACTCCTTTAACTTTCCTGTCAGTGACCATCCATACGCCGTCTCGAGTGCAATCAGGCCACATCTCAAGTTTACTTTCCTTCCTGTCAACAACGACGCGAAGTTGTCGGCTCCAATCAAGACTTCGATCTCGGGTGAACCTTCTCCAATGTCGTTTACGAATATCTTCTTGTCCCTGAGGTCCTCAATTACTTTGTGTTTGCTAGCTCTTGGTAACAATCCGCAGATTTTTTCCTGGTCTAATAACGTCAACGTTGTCTGGACGGAGCCATCCAGGCTTTCAATACTGACTTGGTACACTTGATGCTGCCTGACTTCTCGGGAACATCCAAATAGAATATGACACATATTTAAGGTTCCGACTGGTTTTAAGCCAAGTTTGATTGCAGTGCTCTTGAGTAAGTAGGATCTGTGACAACCGCCATCAAACACGAGTCGAACTCTCCGACGCACGCCATTGTTCTCCAAATTCACGTACACAGTTTGCAAAATAACATCTCCGGAACACTGCAGATTAAACATCGCAGGAGTGGTTTGAGTAGGCGTCTGCTCCGGGGTAGGTTCGGGTAGCGATCGAGTCTTCTCTACTTCTGGGCACAGCAACACACAATGCTTCTTTTGGCAGAAGACACATTTTATAACAGCTCTGCAATTTCGTGACCCGTGGCCGGTCAATAGGCCGTGCTTTCGCAGTCTCTATGCGTACTGAACATCGAGATCAAGCCAGCTTTTGCCCTTTTGCTCTACGCGAGGTTTCTGTCCTCGCTGAGCTGGCCTTAGGACACCTGCGTTATTCTTTGACAGATGTACCGCCCCAGTCAAACTCCCCGCCTGGCAGTGTCCTCGAATCGGATCACGCGGGAGTATTAACGGCGATCGGCCGCGAGGCCTCACGCCACTCTGACACGCTTGGCTCTAGAACACCGTGACCGCCGGGGCACGAAGCCCTCGGGGCACGCGCTCCGCCTAACCGAGTAAGTAAGGAAACGATGAAAGTAGTGGTATTTCACCGGCGATGTTGCCATCTCCCACTTATGCTACACCTCTCATGTCTCCTTACAGTGCCAGACTAGAGTCAAGCTCAACAGGGTCTTCTTTCCCCGCTAATTTTTCCAAGCCCGTTCCCTTGGCAGTGGTTTCGCTAGATAGTAGATAGGGACAGTGGGAATCTCGTTAATCCGGTCATGTTTTCAAACAAACATAGCACGCTTTCTTTTCTGTCACGACCTTCTTCCGGTTCTCCAAATTCATGGAGGCTGCCTTCGCACAAAGTTGGCTTTCATGAGGCTTGTCACAGAAAAGACATTTATTCGTCGAACCAACGAACAGCCCGGAAGCTGTTGGGCCATCTTCCTCTTGAAACGCGACGTTCTTGGTTGACTTCTTTTGTGGTTTCTTCTGAGTTTGAAATCCCGTCCGTACTAGTTTACGTTGATCCTCACACTGGACTTCTAATTTTAGAAAATCAATCAATAACTGTAAATCGGTTTGGGGTGGATTCATTGCCGATCCATCCTTGCCCCAGTTCGGACTCCTTTGCCATGCTGTCAATACTTCTTCTGGTAATGTTGACTCGACGATCGGATACAGAAACGTCGACATTTGGTCGCTATTGACTCCCAGGGTCTCGAGTGCTTGTAAATGCGCCGAGAGCTTATCAAACATACTGGAAAGACTCACACTTTGATTACTTCCATTAGCCATAACCATTTTTACTAGTTCACGGATATATACTTGCTTGAGTACTTTTTCGTTACCAAATCGCTCCTGAAGGGCCTTCGCTGCTTTATCGTAGTTCTCACCGGATTGAGGGAAAGTTGCCACGAGATCTGCCGCTTTCGTTCCCGCGACCATACATTGCACGAGGTACTGAAACTTGTCCGCATTATCCAAGTCTTCGTCTTCGTGGATTTTCTTAAACTGAGACCAGAAAGGGAGCCATTCCTTTACATCTCCATTGAACTTGCGCGGTTCATACTTCGGGAGCTTGTATGTCTTCCTTCTTCTCAACTCCAAATTCACATTCGACCTGTTATCAATTACGGAATTTACGGACGCTTTCGAACTCTCTCCATCGTTGGTTATGTTACGCACTCTCCTTCGAGTCTTGATAAATCGTTTCTCGTAATTATCAATTCCAGTCTGCTCTGTATCTAGTGCTGCCTCGTCAATCGGGACTGTTTCCAAGATATACTGCTTAACAGTCAAATCATAGCTACGAATTTCTTCCAACAACTGTTCCAGTCGGGTCAAAGAATCTTGTAAATCACCACAGTCCGGATCCTCTGCCGACAACAGATCGTCAATCTCATTCGCAGTCCTAGTGAATAAACGACGGGCAGACTTTCGAGCCGCTTTTGCTGCATCCATCTCGCCTTCTCTGTCAATCGTCGTAACGAAACTTTTGCGAGACGTCACACAGCTTAACCTGCAAGACAGCGGTCCGCGCACGTGCTGAACAGTTATTCGCCACAGATCACGTCGGGGTCACCAAAAAATGTAGAAACGCTCAACCAACTACCCGTTAGTATCTCTTTTCCACGGTAAAGGCGGCGAATAACCAGCGAAAATTAATTAGACAGTAGCTACTGACAAAACGTTTATTTATTCGTAACAAAACTCGGAAAACTAGACTCGACTCTTGAAAAAAAATAGTAAGTTAGTAAGTGGCGCCCGCCAGCACTTGGCGCGCTACAATCATCGATCAGAAAATTAAAGAACGGCCATTCGGCCCAATGATTTTGAGAACACAGTAACTAAAATCCCTAGTGAATTAGGTTCAATTCTCAACACCGAACGTACAGCTCCCCCGTTCGCATTTTTTTCATCCAACAGTCATATCGAGTCCACCCCGAGTTGGGTGGACTGCAATTATAGAGCTAAACATCTTAGAGACATTTTATTTTCGGGGAATCGTAAATCGGCAATCATAAATAATAATAAGCATTAACGTGAACGGGGTATCGCCGATACGTCGGTATTCTTAAACGTTTGCCGGATATAAAAATGTAAATTTCAATCACGCACACGCACACATACGCACACACATATAATTTTCCCTCCCTCCGTGTGTGCTCCGTGAGCGTGTGACACGGCGGATCGCTCGCGTTCCCTTAAACAAGCACGCGCGTTAATTCTCGAGAAGTCGGTCGGTGTACAGAAAGGCACGCAATGAGAAGTCGGAAGGATAATAAACAGGAGAAACGGAGACATCCTCCTCTCACGTTCCCCCGCGCTTTTTCTTTTTTTTCGACGAGTTTTCAAGTTGCTTGGAATGTGCGGGGATGAGCTTTGATTTACGCGACGCGTGTTTTATCGGGATGTGGGGTGTCCGGAAGGCAGCATTCCGACCGACTATCGAGAGCATGGCCGGCGAAACCGCTATGGTTAGTATGGAGTGTTCCATACTCTGACATTTCTAAAGTATGGAATTCCATACTCTTATGGAAGCTAAAATATTATTCATGGAGGGGGAGGGGTAGTGCAACCGGCTAAAAAATTTGGGATTTTGTGAATTTTTTTTATTAAAGAAAACGGTATACGTGAATAACAACCTCGTTTATTGGGTTCTCAAATCAATCAGAAAAAAACAATTAATTTTTCCTTTTGAACGTTTTTCGTTTGAACTTTTCCGCGTCTCCTTACGTTTTTACGTTTTATTATGTTTTATTACCTTCCCTTACATTTTATTATGTTTCTTTACATTTTATTACATTTCCTAATATTTGTAATCCAGAGAGTCACTCAAAAACTTATTTGAAATGTAAGAAACCGTAAGGAAATGAAACGAAACGTAACAACATGTAAAAAACGTCCAAAATTCAATAAATATTACGATTTCTTATTTTTCCTTTTTTTTTAGCGGTTTATTAGTATAACGTGTACTTTATTACCCACATGGGGTCTAAAAGGGCGTTTTGTAGGGACGTACCCAACCCTTTACAAATTCCTTTACAAATTCAAATAATACATATAATACACATAATACATATAATACATTTGTAGACTCTTCAATCCTCTTCGCTGTCTCGTCCTCCTTGGTCCTCTTTCGAGTGGTTATTGGCTCTTCCTCCTTCCCTTTCCATTCTTCTCCCTCTTCCCTCTCGTCTCACTTCCTCTACTGCTTTCATCCATTTCTCTCCCTCACCCTTCTCTCCTAGTAATCTCCCTACTACGTCTTGCCATCCCTCTCCGTCCCACTCCTCCCATCTGGCACACTCCTCCCATATATGCTCCCATGTTTCCTCCTCCCTCCAACACATCCTGCACCTTTTATCCTCCTCTTCTCCCCAGTATAGTCCCTCCCTCACTTCATTACCAAGTCTGAATCTTGCAACCCTGCTCCATCTCGTTTCCTCCCATCCTTTCTTTAGATAGTCCGGGATCCCTTCCTTCTTTATATTCTTATACCACTTGTTGTACTTCGATCCCGTGATCTTTTCCATCCTTTCTTGTCTCTCCTTTCCTTTCTCCTTCCTCTCCAGTTCCTCCTCCTCCAACTCCTCTTCTCCTTCTATTTCTACTCCGATCCCTTCCAGGTAGTCTTTTCTCTCCTGCTCCCATCTTCCTACTATCCTTCCTCTCTTCCATCTCTCTTTCATTTCTTCCAAACATTTTCTCGCTATTTCTCCTCCTCTACCTTCTTCCAGTTTTCTTTCAAACTTCCATGCTCTCTAACTTGTTCTAGCTCTCTTTTCCCTTTCTAGCTCGTCTCTGACCATATAACCTGGCGTCCTCCAGTTTAATCCAAGTACCCATCTAAGATATCTCTCGTGAATATCTCCTACCTCCCTCCTTTCCTTCCATCCCCATATTTCTGCCCCGTATCCCATCACCGTCCATATCAGAGTGTCATATAGCCAGATTCTTCTTTTGCAGTCCTTTTTCCACATCCTCTTCCCTATTCCCCACACTTCTCTCATTACTCTTGCTGCCTTCCTTCTTCTCTCTCTAATGTGCGCCTCCTGTCCTCCATTCTCCTTCAGTGTATACCCCAGGTACTTGAATTCTTTGACTTCCTCTAATTTTTTTCCCTTCCATCTCCAGTCGTACTTCTTCTTCCTTCCTCCTCCCTTTCTAAACCTCATTATCTTTGATTTCTCTATACTCAGAGTTAAGCCTTTTCTGTCTAGATATCCTTCCAGCCTGCTTATCATGGCTCTCATGTCCTGCTCCTCCTCCGCTAGCAGTGCTATATCATCTGCGTACATTAGCGTGTATATCTTCTCACCTCTCAGTTTCACTCCTTCCCATCCGCCCTTCCTCTATGTCTGCGATTAGAAGGTTGAATAATATTGGGCTTAGTGGGCATTCCTGTCTCAAGCCTTTCGCCGTCCAAAATTGTCCTCCACTCTCTCCTCCTCTCCCTACTCTGCTCTTTGTTTCCCTCAGTACTTGCTCCACCCTGTCTATCAGTCCTTGTCTCACTCCTCTTTCTCTCATTGCCTTGATTAACACTCTTTTATCTACTGAGTCGAAGGCCGCCTTCAAGTCCACGAAAAATACCGACATCTTTCCTTTCCCTTTTCCTATTTGTCTATTCACCAGGTAGTTCAAAGCGAATATTTGATCCATCGTCCCCATTCCTTTTCTGAATCCTGTTTGATTATCGGGGATCAACTTCTTTGTTTCTGTTTCCTCTCTTATTCTTTCGGCTAGTATCGCCGTGTAGATTTTGTACATCGAGGACATAATGGTTATTCCTCTATAGTCTTTCACCTCTCGCCCTTCTCCTTTCTTAACTAATGGGATTATCTCACCTTCCTTCCATTGTTCCGGCCAACCTTCCCCTCTCCAGACCCGTTTACATACTTCCCATATCCATTTCACCATTTCTTCTCCTCCAAACTTCCATGCCTCGTTAGGTATCCCATCATTGCCTATTGCTTTTCCTGACTTTAGTTTCTTTATTACGTTTGTTACCTCTTCCAATTCTGTCTCTTCTTCCTCCTGTCTGATTCCGTCTCCCTCTCCGTTTACCACCCTGTTCTCCACTCCACCCATCAGTTCCATGAAATACTCCTTCCATTCTTCCGGTTTTATCTCTTCGTTCACTCTTTTTCTTCTCTTCCTCGCTCTACCTATCAGTTCCCATATCTCTCCCTCCGTTCTCGCTTCTCCAATCTCTCTAATCATCCTTTCTTTCTCCTCATTCTTCTTTCTTTCGCACATATCCCTGTATTCCTTCCTTCTTTCTCTATATCTTACTATCTCACCTTTCCCTTTTCTCCATTTCCTTAATTCTCTCCTCACTCCCCTCTTACTCTCCGTGCATTCCTCGTCCCACCACCCTCTTCTATTCTTGATAGCCCCTCCTTCATTCTTATCCTCATTTTTCTTAATAACTTTTCTTATCTTCATTATTCCTTCCTCTATTTCCTCTTGCAGATCTCTATTTCCTCCAATCGTGCCTAGCCTCTCCCTAAATTGTGTTCTTCCTACTTCATTCCATATTCCTCTTTTTCTTATTCTTTCTGCTCCTCTCCTCCTTTGCTTTCTCTTTGGGCTACCTCTCACCCATAGTATTATTGGGTGATGGTCCGAATCTATCCTTTCTCCTATTTCCAGTCTTTCCACTTTTTCTCTGACCTCCTCCTCCCCTATTACGTAATCTATGACTGTCTCACCTCTCCCTCCTGTATATGTAAATTCTCCCTCCTCATCCCCCTTCGTGCCTCCGTTCAATATCATCCATCCTCTCTCTTCGATGAACTCCAGTAATTTCCTGCCTTCCTTATTTATCTTCTTGTCTTTAGACTTCCTTCCTCTTTCTTCATCTTTTCGCTCGACTTCCTCTTCCCATCCTCCTTCCTCTCCCGTTCTCGCGTTAAAGTCGCCCCCTATTATGATCCTTACGCCTTTTTCCCCCTCCTCCGTCCACTCTTTCAATCCTTCTAATTTCTTGTCTATATCGTTGTTTACGTAGATTCCTATTATTCTCCATATTTCCTCTCCTATTTTTATCTTACCTTCTATTTTTCCTTCTTCCTCCGTCTCTCTTTCTTCTTTTATTTCTTCTATACTTTTCCTTATTCCTAGCAACATGCCTCCACACGCTCTGCCCTTCCTGTTCCTCCTGGTCGCTATCTGTACTCTCCATCTGTATTCTCTCGGTAATTTCTCTTTCACTTTCTCCCATCCTTTCTCATCAATCTAAGTCTCCATCATCACAATCACATCCCATTCCTTTATCCCTTCCCAGAAGTCCTTATCCTTGTTTGATATACCAGCTACGTTCCAGAAGGCCACTTTCCACGTCTCTTCACTCCCCCTATCTTCTCTTATCTCTTCCCACACGTATCCCTCTTCCTGCCCCTCAACTTCCACTATACCGTTCCCTCTCATGTCTTCCTCTTCTTCCTCCTTTATGCTTTCATTATCCAATTTGGCCTCTTCAGGAGCGCTCAGCTCTTCTTCTATCTTCTTAGACCTTTCCTGTCTCAATACGGTTCTCCACTCTGACTTACCTCTCCCCTCTTTTTCCCTTCCAACTTCCGCCTTACCCTTCTCGCCTTCCTCCCATCCAGCCTCTCCTCCTCCTATTCCCCCGTCTCCACTCCTGCTCCTCTTCCTCCTAACTTGCCTCCCTCCTCTTCCTTCTCTCCTCCGCCCTCCTTTCTTACCTTTCCCCTTTCATCCTTTAATACCCTTTCTTCCATGTCCCATCTCCACCAAACATTTTCCAATCTTATTCTACCTGCTTTGATCCACGCCCTCCTTCCCTCTCTTTCCTCTCTTCTCGCTATCTCTCTCAATCTCCAATTCATCCTTCTTTCCTCCCATGACAAATCTTCCGTGATTCTCTCCTTTCTACCCGCCAGGCTCCTCTTCTTTTCCATCACCTCCCATTTTTGCTCTTCATTTTCCAGCTTCAACAACACCATTTCCCTTCCCTTTTCTATATCCCCTCCTATTTTCTTCACCTCTGTTATCTTCACTTTGGCTTTTATTCCCTCCAGTAGCTTCTCCGCCTCTTGTCTCCTCCCTCCCTCCTTCACTTCTAACCCCCTTATCACTACATTTCTTCTTCTCTCTTCCTTCTCCTTCTTTTCCAACTTTCTCTCTATCTCTCTCATCCTCTCCACCACTTCCTCATTTTCATTTCCTGCCTCCCCTTTTTTCCCCTCCTTTCTCTCTCCTATTTTCACCTCCAATCTTTTTACTTTTTCTTCCACCTTCTCCTCTAGCTTCTTTACTCTCTCTTCCAGCGCTTCTCTCTGTTTCTTCCATATTTCCTCCCTTCTCTTCAGTTCCTCCTTCAGACCTTTAATTTCATTTTTTATTTCCTCATTATCTTTTTTCCTTTCCTTTTCTTGCTCTTCCATTTTCCTTAATATTTCCTTTAACATTTCCTCTGTCTCCATGCTTTCTTTATCCTCTTCTCCTTTCTTAATCTTCGCTGGCGGTGATCTGTTAACCCTCCTTGTTTTTTTAAACCTTTCTAGGATTTCTTCCTCTGCTCTAGCCTTCGCTTCCTCCTCAATCTCTTCCCTTTTCCTCTTCTGTATGTAATCTAAGACCGAACCTAGGTTATCAGTTCTTCCTCTCTGTTTACCAAGCTCTTCCGCCTTTGTTGGTCTGCCTCTTGCCTTCCTCTCACCCTCGCCTTCTCTCCTCTTTCCTTTATCTCCCTGCTGTTCACTCTCTGTTCCCCCCTCCTTCCCCTGCTCCATCCGCCGCTCCTACCTTTGCCTACCTGTCCCTCCTATTCGTTATCTCTCCTATTCACTTCTCCCTTTCCTGTTCTCTACTCTTTGCCCTTCCGCGTCTCGTTTTCCCGTCGCGTCGCCCCTCTACTCTCTCTATCGTTTGTGCCTAACCCGTCACTGTAACTTGCCACTTTTCTGCCCTTCGTTCTCCCTTCCCTGTTGCTCCTCCACTCACCCCTTTCGCCTCCTGCTCACTTGCCTCCACACCTTCTCGCTCGGTCACTCTCTCCTTCCTCTGCTCTCTATCTTACTCGCTTCAATTTACTTTTCTCACCAACACTTTCGCACCTGTCTCCTCTGTCGCACCGGAAACGGAAGTCCCTTTAGCGGTTTATTATGGTTCGATATTATTTTTTCCACTCGGGGTGACTAAATTCGTATTCTATTAAAGTGAAATTTAATTGTATTAAAATTAATTTTATTCACTTCTAAACTCAAATCATACGGTTGGTAACTTTCCGACTGATTGGATTGAAATGCACAAATTACTGATGTATAGGTCTGTAATATTTACATAACACCGTCAAGTTATTAAAAATTAAAATTTATTAAAAAATTAAAGTTTACAAACATGTATATAGTCTTTGATTGGGGCTCTACGTGGTAAGTTTCTGCCCTGAAGACCTATCCATTCCTGGTCTATCTGACTGACTCACACACGTGTACAGCATTGTTGCCGGGTTCTAACTTGTACGAGCCTGCCTTTCTTCGAAGTTCAGTCTAGTGCAAAAAAGAAAGAAATGGTTGACGCACGTGTAGCTCTGCGAAAAATATTCAGCACGGTGAAAGTATTGGCTAAACAAGGATTAGCTTTTCGAGGAAACAACAATGATGAACGTTCAAAGGGTATAGCCGGGTTTGTATGGGAAATCTGCCCCCGCGGCTTTTTCGATTCGCACTTGGGGGATCGATTTGACATTAAATAAAAATAATTTAGCTAAACTTTTAGTTCTTTATCTCAAACGATTTTCAAGATTTTCAAAAAAACCACTTTTTTCAATTTTATTTTTTTTTAATAGTAAAATTCAAAATTAATGAATGGTGATTTTTTTTCTAATTCTTAGGAGTAAAAGGGATGAAAAAACACTTTCATTATGAATCTCAGGTGGAAAGCCGATTTTTAAGAACAGAAATAAAACTATAATCATTTTTTTTACCGTGTTATTTAAAAGTGTCCACCGCCAAACTTTGTCAGAAAATGTCTTCTATACTCCTTTACACTCAGGAATTTTTTCATTTTTTTTGAAGTGGTGGAACATTATGAAAAAAATAAAAACTAATTTTTTTTTTCAAAATCTTGCGTTTGAACGCATTAAAACGCATTAAAACTCTTATACTGCTAGAGAAATATATAGAAAATAATTTTTCAACTGAAAAAACACAACTTACAAAAATATTTAAAAAATTAAGAAATGCATTACTTCAAAAAATAAAGGACATTAAAAATTTTTGAATTGACGTTAATTTTCTTTTTCACGCAAAAATTCATAGAAATAAAAAAATATAATGTTTCTGTACTATTGGCAATAATTTTATACCGTTAACAAATAAAAATGAAAATTCTTATTTGATAAGTTATACTATATTATTTATTTTTAACAATACGTATCATCAATTATTTACATTCAATGAAATGATTTCACATTAGATATATATAAAAAAGACTGTTTTGAATGACGTCGGTTAGTCTTCGTCACTGTCTTCATTCACTACAGCATTAACTTTTTCATTTATAAACAGACGACTCAATATTTCGGCAGGTCTTATTATTTTAGCCAAATATCGAGCGTAAGAAAGATAATATATGATAGCTGCAATGTGAGAGCAGCACCCTACAGTACGCCTACCATTAGCACAATCACAAAAATATCGACTAATCCCAGAGATGTAGGGTGCTGCTCTCACATTGCAGCTATCATATATTATCTTTCTTACGCTCGATATTTGGCTAAAATAATAAGACCTGCCGAAATATTGAGTCGTCTGTTTATAAATGAAAAAGTTAATGCTGTAGTCGGTAGTGAATGAAGACAGTGACGAAGACTAACCGACATCATTCAAAACAGTCTTTTTTATATATATCTAATGAAATCATTTCATTGAATGTAAATAATTGATGATACGTATTGTTAAAAATAAATAATATAGTATAACTTATCAAATAAGAATTTTCATTTTTATTTGTTAACGGTATAAAATTATTGCCAATAGTACAGAAACATTATATTTTTTTATTTCTATGAATTTTTGCGTGAAAAAGAAAATTAACGTCAATTCAAAAATTTTTAATGTTCTTTATTTTTTGAAGTAATGCATTTCTTAATTTTTTAAATATTTTTGTAAGTAAGTTGTGTTTTTTCAGTTGAAAAATTATTTTCTATATATTTCTCTAGCAGTATAAGAGTTTTAATGCGTTCAAACGCAAGATTTTGAAAAAAAAAAATTAGTTTTTATTTTTTTTCATAATGTTCCACCACTTCAAAAAAAATGAAAAAATTCCTGAGTGTAAAGGAGTATAGAAGACATTTTCTGACAAAGTTTGGCGGTGGACACTTTTAAATAACACGGTAAAAAAAATGATTATAGTTTTATTTCTGTTCTTAAAAATCGGCTTTCCACCTGAGATTCATAATGAAAGTGTTTTTTCATCCCTTTTACTCCTAAGAATTAGAAAAAAAATCACCATTCATTAATTTTGAATTTTACTATTAAAAAAAAATAAAATTGAAAAAAGTGGTTTTTTTGAAAATCTCGAAAATCGTTTGAGATAAAGAACTAAAAGTTTAGCTAAATTATTTTTATTTAATGTCAAATCGATCCCCCAAGTGCGAATCGAAAAAGCCGCGGGGGCAGATTTCCCATACAAACCCGGCTATACCCTTTAGTGCAAATATTAAAAATGCGTGCAAAGGATGTCCCGGAGCTCAATACTTGGCTAAATCGAACCGGCCATACATGGATTCATCACGATATTATCAACGAAATTCTCGAACTTGTCGCAAACAAAGTAGTGCGACAAAATCTCGAAGAAATAAAATCAGCTGGTTTTTATGCTGTAACTCTGGACGAAACATCTGACGTATCAAGATTGGAACAAGTTTCTATATGCTTCCGAATATCGTTAGACGATTTATCGACAAAGGAAATTTTCATGGGATTTTATGAATCTGGAAAAACAAATTCAGAAACGCTATTTAGTATTGTAAAAGACGTACTTACTCGATTTGATTTAAAATTGAGTAACATAAGAGGACAGTGTTACGATGGTGCGTCAAATCGGTGCCACGACCGGTGGCCCGACGACAAATGATCCGCGACACTTGATCCGCGACAATTGATCCATACGACATTCGGCCTAACGACGAAATATCCGACGATAAATTATCCGTAGGACAATTGATTCGAGGGATAAGTGATCCTGTTAGGGGGCATTACATGTAATTTCGAACGTACGTGCATGAGGGCATCACATGTAATACCGAACGTACGCGCACGAGAGCATTTGTAAAGCTAGCGGCACACGGAGCGTGTTTTCCTGCTGTATTGCTTGCAATCTAGTAAATTACAACAGCAATCCTGAGTGCTGAGTGGTGAAATTATAATAATTTACTAGATCGCAAGCAATTCAGCAGGAAAACATGCACCGTCACTGGCCTAATTTTGAACGTACGTGCAATTATGTAAATATGATCAGACTACAAAAATAAAATATTTAAAACATGTAGCGTCTGTATTGTCCGTGTAATAATTCGGCGTTGATGGTATCGATTATTTATTGTTCTACTGTTACCTCGATTTCTAAAAGATGTTATTGCAAACAAATATATATTTATTATTATTGTTCTACGGTTGCTTTGATGTGTAAAAGATATTACAAATATATATTGATCAATAATTATTAAATATTATTTTAATACACGGTTCTTTTACGCATACACCCTCTACGCTGAAATCTGAATTTAACGGACGCTTTGTCGCGGATGTAATTGGTGCGGACGAATTGTCGTGCGGATCATGTGTCTTCTGGTTTTTTCGTCTCCTGATCAAATGTCGGGGATCAAACGTCGCGGATCAAATTGTTTTTGGGCCACCTGTTACGACACCGTCGAATGTTAGTGGGCGAATTACGGGCTTGCAAGCACGTATAAAAGAGATAGAACCACGAGCTATATATGTGCATTGTAATGCACATACGCTAAATCTTGTTGTCCAAGATACTATTGAACATGTGCCGTGTGCTCAAAATTTCATTGGAATTGTTAAAGACATCATAAACTTTATACGTGACTCGCCCAAACGAATGGCGCAATTTAAGAATCTGCAATCTGGAGACAGCCCGAAATTAAGTCCCTATTGTCCAACAAGGTAAATAAATAATTATGTTATAATAACAGTGTTTGTAGTTATTTTCATCATTTTGTAAATTACAATCACATAATTTGCATTTAAAAAATCAATCGATGTTTTAAAAAATATATCCTCTTAAATCAAAATTACATTCGTGGAAATTCTTTAAAAAAATGAAAATAATTCATTACACTAAACAAACAATAAAGTATATGCTTCAATAAATAACAAAATTATAAAATAAATATAAAAAAAACCATTTTTTTACTTATAATGTAATATTAGAAGATAAATTTAAGTCTAACTGGATTAAAAATAAGCTAAGAATAAGGTATTCATGTGGTAATTTGTCAAAAATTGTGAATCGAATTTTTTTAAACCTTGTGATTTTCTTTTCACGAAAGTTTGCATTCTACGCAAATGTCAGTACCAACCTATTTTGTCCTAAATAACCTAAAAAATGTGAAACAATTTTTTCAGAAATGAAAAATTCTAAATTGTTTAATTATTTTAAAAAAATTGTTATAAACAATGAATGACTCATTTTACAGCATTCCATAAAAAATTTGTATTCTGCGGCCTAATATATATAAGAAAAACCTTGGTGAAAGCGACGACATATAAAAGGTGGCATATAAAAATAATAATTTTCTTACACTGTATTCTTATTCGAAATAATATTTGAAACTATTTTTTAGGTGGTGTATGCGGATTAAATCTTTAAAGACTATACACGATAAAGACAATTATACAGCTGCCTTAACATTTTTTGACGAAATGAGTCTTGATCGAACACTGGATTGCAGTACATCAGCAAAAGCAGCAGGATTCATCAAGTATTTAGAAACCTTCGAATTCTACTTTCTATTAACTTTGATAATTGAGATTTTTTACCGCATCGAAATTCTAAATACTGAGCTACAAAAATCGAGCCTAAATGTAAACGAATCACATAAAAAAGTTATGGCAGTTATGGATAGCCTGAAACAAATGCGAGAATCAAAATTCGATAATATATGGGTTATATCTACGGAAGGTGGTAAGGCACTGAGCTTAGAAGAACCCAAATTAAATCGTCCGCGTAAACTACCCAAGCGCCTTGAAACAAGTAGTGCGAGCAAGGCTCATACTTTTCAAACATCGAAAGAATATTATCGCAAAATCTACTTTGAAATTTTCGATCAAGTTTCGATGTCGATGAATGAACGATTCAATTCGAAAACCATGACGCTGCTAAATTCTTTCGAAGACTTTGTAATAGGCAAGCAAAATATTAGCGTAGAAGAAATAGTTAAGTTTTATAATTGTAATAACTCGGTACCAAAATCTGACAGATCGAACGATTTCGACGAACAAAAACTGAAATTACATAGTTACATGTTTTTCGAAATCGCATCATTAAGAAAAATTACTTTTCAATGTTTGGCTGATGTTATAAAATTTCTGCAAGACAATCACGAAATCGGGGATCTTGTACCCGAGTACAAAAAATTAGTTCGCGTGCTTTTAACAATTCCCGCAACGTCGTGTACAAATGAGAGATCATTTTCGCATTTAAGGTTATTAAAAAATTATTTGAGATCAACGATGCATCAAAAGCGGTTAAATAATATTGCGATATTATATACGCATCAAGATCTTGTAGAGAGATTAGACGAAGAGGAGCTAATCAATTCATTTATAAAGAAAAATAATATTAGAGCAGCTACTTTTGCCATGTAAATAAATGTGAATATTTATTTCCACCCCCCCCCCCCTCTCCAAATGTCCGCCGGCTACTCCATACACTGAAAAATTTTACTTCGCATCGAGAGAATTTTCTCCTCGAATTGACGACAATTCACCTTCATCGGTCCTCTCGAGCGCGCTTGAACGGGACTATCTAACGCAAGCGATAAAAAAAAGAAATATAACTGCAACGGAGATTTGCGAGGCTAATTACGCGTTATTACAACTTGTAACAGATAGCACACTCGATACCGTAATTAACGCTATTGAAACTTAAATTACGAAGCGCGACGCAATTTTGTGGATCTGAACAAAATTATGTAATGCGTAGATAAAAAAAAATCTTTTGCACTCATTTCTTCTCTCAGAAAGGTTGTCCGGTTGAGTCTCGGAACGCATTCCATTTGGAAACGGATAAGTATTAATGCACACAGCGCAGCGATTCATTATAAGAGCAGACAAACTTTTCTCTATCTACTTTTCTCTATCACAAGCGTTCAGTCTCTCTTTTGTACGTAGGTGATCTCATATCCATGTTATGCGAAGCAGGGCGTTTATTATTCCGAGCAAATTTGTTAAATACCGACAGTACTTATCTTCTGCCACGCTGAGACATTAGAGATTCTGTAAAAATTGAAATTCTTTTTCTACGAGCATATTGTCGCGCATATATCTTCCTTCTTTGTAATTATATATATATATATATATATATATATATATATAATATATATATATATATATATATATATATATATATATATATATATATATATGGGGCATTCTCCGCGTGTCGGAGTCCTCTCCTGCCTACTTCAATTTTTGACATAATTCAACCAACCAGGGCTTAAAATTTTCGTTGAAGTGTCTACTTTTTAATGCCATGTGGCCTTTTGTGAAAATTCAAAATGGCGGACTGATGCAGCGCCGAGAATGAAGAAAGTAAAAAAAATTAATTGTATATCTTGTTAAAAAATGCAGAAGTGTCACTTGATTTGGATGAAACTTGGTACTAGGGGGTTTTCGAGGTCGTTGATACCGAATGTGAAGTCAAAATTCGGAAATTCAAGATGGCTGATCCAATATAACCGACCGAAATGCAGAAATGTCACTTGATTCGGATGAAACTTGCTACTAGAAGGTTTTCGAGGTTGCTGATTCCAAATCTGAAGTCGAAATTTGGAAATTCAAAATGGCGGATTAAATATGGCCGCCCGTAATGCAGAAATGTCACTTGATTCGGATGAAACTCGGTACTAGGGGGTTTTCGGGGTCGCTGATTCTGAATGTGAAGTCGAAATTTGGAAATTCAAGATGGTGGATCCAATATGGCCGACCGAAATGCAAAAATGTCACTTGATTCACGTGAAAAAAACTGTCGCTTCAGTAGCGCCAAAAGCTGTCGCTGTAACACCGATAAGATGATTAGAACCCTTTTACGGTATTATTTTTAAGATCTAGATATTACATTCGTATTTAGAGACCTTCAAAAGTCCCTAACAATAATTTTGCATTGGTTATTGTTATAACTATTATTACGATTTTTCCTTGAAGTAATGGATAGTTTAGTTAGTTAATAATAACACGAAAGGAGGCGATGAGAGCCGTACATGCTTTTACAGAATTGCTTTTTCGGTGGTTCTTCAATCGTTGAATACGAATTTATAGCAGCAATTGAGAATTATATCGCCAGTAAGTGAAGAGAATTCAGCTTGGAGTATTTTATTCGACCCAACTGGCCAACTTTATTAAATAAAACGCTACGTTTCGACCTTTGGTTTAGGTCCTTTTCAAGCGTCACAAATTATTAATAGTTAGACATAATGCCTGCTACGCCACATCTAGAACTATGAATAAAAAAATAATAATAAAAATTATGACATGTAACATATATAGTCCACCATTAATATAAATAAAGTGCTTAGATAATTTGTTCGTTGAAATTGTAATATACAAAAGACCGTTGACACGGCATATTCGGTCGTTCAATCGTCAAAAGAACTTATCATGTCGGAGATATAACTGTTAATGCGCGGACACGGAGAACAACAAACAACTAATGCTTGAAACGATCAAGAGGGGGGAACAGAATAAAAAGTGGGAAATTACGTCTCTTTTATAATACGTTCGTAGAGAGCGTTGAACTTCTCGGTGTCTCTTTGTAAATTTATATTATTGTTGAATTTTTTTATAAAAAACATTTCTGCTATTTCCCTCTTCTTAGTCTGTTTCTCCTTTTGTAAAATTACTGGTTTCTTCCAGTCAAATTCGTGTCCATATGATGTTCTGTGACAGCTAACCACGGAATGATTACTGACATTCTTTTTTATATCGTTCTGGTACTCCCTGAGACGCGTACATAAATGCCGTTTCGTATGCCCAATGTACACTGCATTACAATCTTTGCAGTTTATTTTATATACTAGTTCGGTTTGATTGAGATCATCTATCCTGTCTTTCTCTCTTTTTATTATGCAATCGAGTTTTTTAGGGACCGTGTATAGAGTACTGATATTGACTTTCTTTAAATCTCGACTTATGGACTCACTCAGATCTTTCACATATGGTAACGGTATACTATTCTTTGGATCAAAAATTATTTTACGAATTTATAGCTACGAACACGTATTTTTGAAAGAAGGTACCATAAAATTATTCAAACTATCCTGTCAGTCTTAGAATGACAGTTTTTGGCGCTACTGAAGCGACAGTTTTTTTTACTTAAATCAAGTGACATTTCTGCATTTTGGTCGGCCATATTGGATTCGCCATCTTGAATTTCCAAATTTCGACTTCTGTTTAGAATATGCGTTAGCATTTTCTATGTCGTGGTTTATTGCTCTTATTGTATTACTGCTACTTTCGTATTTTTTCTACTGTTGTTATATTTTGTCGTATTAATCGCTACTGTCGTATTTTACTGCTATTATCGTATAATTCTAATCCTTTCATAAATCTCAAAAGGACGCTTTTCATACGAAACTACTGTTCAGAAAATAGAATGTGTTCAAATTAAGAGTAAGGATGGACAGAGCTTTCGAAGGTAAAACAGCACGGCGGTGCTGTAGAGTAAAATCAATGAATACGTGAACTGCTTTATCGACCTCCCGTAAACACACTAGCGCCTTAGTAGCGATACCAATATTCTTTCGACCGTTGCCACGCTGCGCGTGCGCATCGCTGAGTGGCGCTTTCGTGTTGTAACATCCGGCCGGCGACGAGCTCGTCGTCATTCTCTGCCGGTCGCTCAACGAGTGAGCATTCGTTGGAATGCGTAGATACGCAGAATTACATTCTAGAACGTTCGAGAGGTGGTCGATTAGACCGAATCCTGCTAAGATCTTAGAGGCATTCTCCCGAATAGCCGAGAGGTGCGAAAGGCCTCTAGCCTATTTCCGGACGAATATATTGCTGAGGACGGCTATTTTATTACGAAGGAAGTTTATCCGTACGGACGAGGACAGCCGTTATTATATTGACAAGGACGTGTTATCCGTCTTGTCGACGCCATTACGATACTGCAATTCGAGAGCACATGGCATCGAGAGCACATGGCAGAGATTGTTCTGGAATCTTTATTCCAGAACAAGCCGATTGAGGCTAAGAATAAGGTAACATTTTATTATTTTAGAAGCAACCAAAGTCTGATTTACATGGCGTAATGACTATATAGTCAATTCTATGATTTTGGTTGCAGGGAAGTTTCTTGTGAAATCTTCTCATTTTTCAGAAATTATTGATCTGTTATGCGCATAACTTATAAAAAGAAAAAGGCCTTAACTTCATTTCGAAACAGTACTGTAAATAATTTAAAGACTTTTAGCGAGATAATAGATGATTGTAATTCTTACACTTAATTTACGAGATTCAATTGCGTTTTTGAAATATGAGTCGAATCAAATTCTATTCTGTTGGATAAATTTACTTAACTGAAGATATATAGCGTCGTACAGTTTTTCTCTGTTTAAGTAACAATCTCTCTTCATGATTGTATGCGATTTAACCTGCTTAGTTACGTATATTACAGCGCATAATTCAATATACTTTGCGAATCGAGAAACAGTTATTTCATACTAAGTTTATCGTCTTCAATGGTGATCGAAGTTAAAGTGTGTAATTACGGATTTCTTTTCTTTCTATGAATGATGGAATTGTCTAACGCCTTTTGCTAAAGTATGCACTCAGCAAATTCTTCAGTATCGTTTACCATTACAATTATTTTAATAATTCAAATTAAAAGGAAGATACTTCCGACAATAGAATTAAATTACACTTCGATCATTAATGAACTGAATTGCATGCGAACGATCTTAAATTTACTTTTGTTTCCTTTTCATTACTGACATTTTTTTGATTTGTGAAATTCATCATATTTTGTATTTATTTTGCGATGTACAAACGATTTATATTCTGTTCTACTTATGAAGTATGTACAATCTGCTGCAATTTTGCGCAATTCAATGTAATCAATCCCTTTATTGTCGACTCAGGAAAATAATTGATTCAATTCTCAAAGAATTTGAGGCATTGTTCTTTTCTATCATTCGAAGAAGCGATATTCTACCCAGCGCCTATACAACTTCACATTCGGAATCAGCGACCTCGAAAACCCCCTAGTACCGAGTTTCATCCGAATCAAGTGACATTTCTGCATTTCGGTCGGCCATATTGGATCCGCCATCTTGAATTTCCAAATTTCGACTTCACATTCGGAATCAACGACCTCGAAAACCCCATAGTACCGAGTTTCATCCGAATTAAGTGACATTTCTGCATTTTTTAAGAAGATATACAATTAATTTTTTTCACTTTCTTCATTTTCGGCGCTGCATCAGTCCGCCATTTTGAATTTTCACAAAAGGCCACATGGCATTAAAAAGTAGACACTTCAACGAAAATTTTAAGCCCTGGTTGGTTGAATTATGTCAAAAATTGAAGTGGGCAGGAGAGGACCCCGACACGCGGAGAATGCCCCATATATATATGGAGGGGTAAAAACTATAGTGGTGTAAGTCAAATTTTTTTGAATATTTTCTCGTGTGCATAAATGTAATTTATATATTGTATAGATTGCATGCATGAGTCATTATTTTAAAAAATTTGATTTACATTACTGGCTTTTACCTTTTCATATATACATATACACATATGTACATACATATAACACACACACACGCACACACGCACACACGCACACACGCACACACGCACACACGCACACACACACACACACACACACACATATACACACACACACACACACACACACACACATACACACACACACACACACACAATGCAAAGTTATCATTCAGGATGCTTATTTCTCTAACCTTATATGTATGCAAAATTACCGTTCGGCATCATTCCGTGTGATCACAGTCATAGCAAATATTCTTTTACCTATCAAATTAGAAGATAAAAGAATATATACGCCAGGATTGTGAGATCGTGGAATAATGCCGAACTATAAAAGTGAGAGAAGTAAACACAGAAAATCGCAGTCATGCAGTATTTACAATAGAAGTAAACTTACCTCTGAATCTATCAATAACAGGTTGGGATAAACCCCAACGGTTTAATAGTTTGTGAACTTCGTCCATCTTTTGAGCGCAAATATATATTTCTGATTAACTCACGAAACGAAATGCGAACAATGGTGAACTCTCGGCAGTCTCGGCGGCGAAAAAAGCGCGACAGGGGTCCGTTTCCGCGATCCGGCACAAGTCACCCGAGCGAGGGGGAGGCAGTCTTCCGTTCCCTGAGACGGCTCGAGAACGCGCGTAGCGCACGCGGTGCGCGGTCGCGCGGACAAAGTATAGACGCAACACCTACGAGCCGTCGTGTCCGCGTGCACGTTCCGACGCGCGGCACCCACGTCGCCCGGTCGTCGCGACGATCGCGCGCGAGGTCGCCGGTGACGCCGCAACCTCGTGCTCCCCTCGGGTGCAGGTTAGGATGAAGCGTGCGCGCGATGTGACTCGCGGCACTATCGGCGTGAACCCGCGCTGCCGTCGCGAGTCCGCTAGGTCCGGCTATGTATCCTCGCGCGCGCGAAAGCGGTCTGAACGGCGCCGCGGATCACGCGGGGGGGAAAGGGGGGGCTACTCACAACGCGGGCGGTCGTCGGAACCGTCGGAGGCCACTAAGGAACTGCGCGGATCACTTCCCTCTTTCCCCTGCGGCCACAACTCACGCGCGAAACGAAATGCGAACAACGCAACTAATGGCTTCTTAACTACTAATACTATTACATGGCAGATGGCACGCGAGACGTGAGATAGAGACGCTGTCGTCGCCCGCGGCTAAGCGCCGAAATGATAGCGTCGCACAAACAACTGCGAATCGAACTTTCACGCGTAACTATAAACTTAGCTATGCGTGCTAAGTGTTGTAGCTTGTATAGCACATTCCATAATGTCTGTACATGGTAAGGTGTATTTAGGTACAGCTGCAACCTTTTTAGCTGCTTGTACTAAATTACGCTTTCTATTTTAGCTAATAATTTTTTACGTTGCAGCTAATGACTTTTTCCTATAATAACCAGAGTTTAGCCATGATACTAAGGTGGTAGCTCTTAGAGCTAAGTTTGATTCAGCTACTGAAATTTAGCTACTATTGCAAAGTCATTTTTTTCCGTGCGATTGGACACCGCATGATTCGACACCGCACAATTTGACGCGAACATTGCACGAATCGACATCGCACGATTCGGCACCGCACGATTCGACACGAACATTGCACGATTCAACACCGCACTTTTCGACACGCACGATTCGACACCGCACGATTCGACACCACACTTTTCGACACGCACGATTCGACACAGCACGATTCGACACCGCACGATTCGACACGCACAATTCGACACCGCACGATTCGACACGCTCGATTCGACACCGCACGATTAGAAACGAGAGCTGATATAAAAAATTAGAGAGTAACAGAACTCGCAAAGAAAGATAATAAATGAAAAACTATTACGTTTTTTTAATTGTGTTTATTTTTAATTTTATATATCATCATATACATAGTGTCATCATATACATAGTGTCTCAAAGCACTACCCAACGAAAGCCATTCGTTAACGTTTATAATCAGGATTTATTAGCCGGTACAGAAAACGAGACTCCTCGGCGGTCGATGCAGGACTGAGCCTGTTCGCTCGTTGCCGGGCTGCGTTGCTTCTAAACAAACTACTATCAACAGAAGACTGACGCTCTTGTCGCGAAGCGAGCACGAAAGCACGAAAATATTTACGCGACCGAAAGACGATCGATCTGTTGCTATGCCGCATTATACTATGGTTCATTATACTATAGTTCCTACAGTTTCGGCAATCCTGACTCCAGAATTGTCCTCGATTTAATTCATTGAAAAGACAACGCAAATAACAGTAATTATCGAACATAGTGTGACGTCTTACAAGCTATTTATACCTACTAGTCTACTTAACATAAGGCCGCATGTTTTTGGCTTCCCAAACGCCTTGATATTTTTTTTGCGAGTTTTGAAATCCTGCGATATTGGAAACTATGTATCGGTCATTTCGCAATTCTTTTGCAACAACATATGGCCCTTTATATTGAGGAACGAGCTTCTTAGAAGTACCGGCAGTACTATCAAAATTACGCAGTAGTACATATTCGCCTTCTTTGTATACAGTCGGTTTCTTGTGCTTTTTATCAAAGGATTTTTTATTATATTCCTGAGAAGACGCTATCTTTTCGGAAGACCTTGCTCTAATATCTATTAAATCTCTATCTTTAATATTTACGCTCGAATTCAAGTATTCCTTAACCAAGTCATCTACCCTTATCAAAAAGTACACTCAACTTTGATGGTTGACACCCAATTTGAGTGTTAACACTAAGTTAACACTCAAATTTGGGCGTAAGTTTAGTGTTTGTCATCAAAGTTAAGTGTCAACACTTAAATTTAGGTGTAGATTGAGTGTTGACCATTAAGGTTTAGGTAAGTTGTGGGTTTAATCCTCAATGATGAGTGTATATTGAGAGTTTATTCTCAATGATAAGTGTAGGTTGGGGATTAAGCCTCAATGTTTAGTGTAGGTTGGAGATTGATCCTTATCGTTGGATGTTGGTTCGGTGTTAACAGGATGTTAACCTTTAATGTTCTATGTCGATTTAATCAGTGTCGCCATGATCTCTTTATCGTTGGGTGTCGTTTAAATGTTATTGTGTTAATCTTCGTTAAGTGTCAATTGACGGCTTCGTTTATTGGAAAAGTGTTTCAGATAAAAGTTGAAAGGTTTGAGGGGGGCCAATCACATCTCATTGGATTTTGGATCCAGGGCCTGTATTGAGCCCAATAAAAATAAATAAAAATAAAAATAAAATATTATATTGTATTGGCAGACATGGATAATGTAAATATTTTATGATTTGAGCATTATAATAATTGCGTTACAATATTAATTTTTTTAGGCTTCCATTTCCATTAAATAGTTACTTTATAACTGTAAAAGTCACAACAAAATTCCTGTTTGTAATTTGACAATTTTGAAAACTAAAATATTATATAATAGGTACATTTTCAGTACTACATCCGCTAATTTATTAAACAAGAAGTTAAATTAAGCAACTAATTAAATTATTAATATTAAATATTTATACAATAAGATATTTGTATTTACATTTATCAAAATAAAAAATAAGTTCAATTATGAAAATAAATATTAATAATTAAACTTATTAAAAATTAAATAATTTGTTCAGATATTGCGCTCGAATTTTTTTCGCGTTTTACAACGCCCGATCGTTTCACATTAGATGGCGCGACGCGCGAGTCGTCACTTTCAAAGAGCCCCCGCCTCTTTCCTCACTTGTTAGGTGTCATAGCCGCACTTGCTTGCGTTTCTTCGAACGTGTCGAGTCCGTTACCTCTTTCTTGACGGATTGATCGTTGCGGCGTGTGTTCTGGAGACCAACCGAACGAGAGTCGGATGACCAGGGAGAGCTCACCGTCAGGAAAGGGAAAGCTGCGGCAGTTAGCGTCCGAGAGGGACGATCGAGGCGAGGAGTCCGGTTCAGCGAGCGGAGTCCTTAAGAGATTCTCATTGGGACGCCATATTTGTTACTTTCATTTGAGGGTTTATATTTTATACCGTCATTTTTAAGGATTAACCATTAATTGAAGGTTAACTATTATCCAAAGAAAAACCCTTAAAGTTGGGTGTGATTTCGAACCGCCAATTAAAGATTAACCTTCAAATGATGGTTAACCTTCAATTGGCGGTCCGAAATCACACCCAACTTTAAGGGTTTTTCTATGGTGTTTTTTTAACGGTTAACACCAAAAGTTGAGTGTATTTTTCCATAAGAGTACTGTGCCACGTTGGTCGATTCCAAAAAGCAATTGGCTGCGTGTTTCATTTGTACTTTTGCTTATCGTGTTGTTCAAAGCATGTTCGATCTGCGGTAACACTTATACCAAAGTTGATCTTCCTCTTTATTTACGAGCTTGCCCAACATAGGAATCACTATGCGATTAATTCGTTCCGTCTGACCATTGCTTTGAGGGGAACCAGTGGCTATCAATATATGCTTAATAGCGTGCTTATCAACAAAACTCTTAAATTCTTGCGAAGTGAAACAAGAGCCCCTATCGGAGACAATAACTCGAGGCTTACTATAGTTACTGAAATAATCGGACAGTGCTTTAAGAGCTTCCTTACTTGCGGTGGTCTTTGTGGCGTACAATTTGACGTATTTCGTGAACGCATCTACAACTAGAAAATATACTTTTTTGCCGTACACTGTTTATCGATGGGTCCTAAATGGTCAATGTGCAATACGTCCAGGGGAATGTTTCCTTTAGGTATCGGACGCAAAATGCCTTCCGTTTTTCCCGAACGTGGAGAATATGCCAAGCATTTCAAACAATTAGAAATATGCGCTCTCACTTTCGATTTTAAATCAGGAAACCAATAACTCTTTAGTATTACCTCCATTGTTTTTTCTACCCCCAGATGTCCCATTTGATCATGATATCTAAACAAGATATTATTTTCCATGTTCTGAGGAACGTAAAAGAGTAAATCATTATTCTTTTTACGGTAAATCAATCCATTGCGCATCTCGAAGAATGGACTTTCCAATTTCTCTAATTTTCCTATTAGTTCAATAATATCTTTATCTTGCGACTGGCAAACAGATAAGTTATATTCGAACGGATTATCTTCTATGACGCAAATATTAAAGGATCTACTGAGTGCGTCCACGTGCTTCATACGATTACCCGGCCTGTGCTCTACTGTATATTCAAAACTTTGCAATTCTAAGACCCAGCGGGCAATTCTAGGATTAATATCCTTCTTTTGTAACGTCAATTTAAGAGCATTGCAATCTGTAATGATCTTGAAAGATATACCGACTAAATATATTCTAAATCTTTTCAAAGCATATACTATAGCTAATAATCTCTAGCTCGAAACTGTGATATTTGCTCTCTGTTGGTGTTGTTCGTTTAGAGAAATAGAAAATCGGATGCAGCTTACGGTCTGACTTACGCTGTACCAGTACGGCTCCGAAGCCGTGTGAACTAGCATCACAATGTAATTCGGTATAATCATGAGGATCATAAATAGCTAATATCGGCGCTGCTACTAACTTAGATTTTAAAGCCTCAAAAGCATTTAACTCTTTTTCAGTAAATGTAAATGTGGCATCTTTTTTCAGTATGTCATATAAAGGCTTAGCGATTAATGCAAATCCTTCAACAAATTTGCGAAAGTACGAACACAAACCGAGAAAGTATTGCACATTGCGCACACTTTGAGGAACGGAAAATTTTAAAACAGCCTCAATGCCACTTTCAGTCGGATTTATGCCCTGTGAAGAGATGGAGTAGCCTAAATACTCTATTTTGGTAAACAAGAATTTACATTTGTCGATTCGCAGATTACATCTATTTTCGATTAATAATCTAAATACGCGTTTTGATACATAGAGATGACGGTCTAACGACTTAGTAGCTATCAAGAAGTCATCGAAGTACGCTATTACATCTCCCTCACGGATCAGCTCCTGCAATATATTATTTACAAATTTTTAGAATCTAGTCGGCGCTGTTTTTAATCCAAACGGCACTACAACGAACTCAAATTGGCCGAATGGTGTAACAAATGCAGTATATTTAATAGACTCTTCGGACATGTGAATGTGGAAAAATCCATCTTTTAGATCTAAGAACTAAAATATTCTTTATCTCTGAGAACATTTAATTGATCTTCTATCACTGGAATTGGAGAATTATCTCGTAATATATATTTATTTAAAGTCCGATAATCGATACACATTCGGTACTCTCCGTTTTTTTTACGTACAAGTACAACCGGCGATGCATATTCGGAGTTACTAGGCCTAATGATTCCCTTCGCTAATAATTTGTCCAAAATTTTCCTCAACTGTTCCTTTTCACTATACGATAATCTCCTCGATGAGAAATGGAAACTTTTTACATTATCAAACTTTAATGTCAGTTCTGCATTAACCTTGGGCTTTAAAGGACGTTTTGGCAACACATATTCTTTTTCGAACAATTTTTTAAACTCTAGCTGTTTAGCAGGACAAATATCCGGATTAATTATTAACGTTTCACTTACTTTATCTGGCATATCGCTTACATTAATATTCAGAATCTCGTCGTTATTTACATTTTCTGCAACGTTTACAGGAACAGCAATCAAATTAACCTTAGCTCTTTTTAGAATGTCTCGACCGATTATCATAGAGAATGACGTAGTATTATCAGCAATCACGTATACTGACACGTTAGCTTCACTAATTTGATCGTAATGAATATCAATTGTAGTAGTTCCAACTATGCTTACAATTAGTTGACTGCCGTTGATTCCACAGAATTTATTTCCATCATCCGTCGGCTTAATAAAACAATCGGGAATATTCTTTTTTTTTCACAAAACTTATTGGACTCCCAGTGTCAATCAACGCATCTACTTTAGTCTCATACTTCGCAATAGAATCACTTAATTTTATCGTAACTACTTTTTGAAATTCATTACTAATCAACGAGATATCTACGTAATTAACTTGTTCTGATTCAATCTTACCGTTACACTCACTCATCACATGCCCCTTTTCTCCGCATTTGAAACAGGTACCTTTCTCTCTCTTAGGCGACTTACAGTCCTTAGACACATGTCCAAATTTGCTGCAATTGTAGCACTGTATTTTAGGCTGTGACGCACTTGACTCCGTCGACGCATCCTTTCCCTCCGGCACCTCCGTATGAGACCGCACGTCATTCTGCTCCTTGTTCTTCCACTTCAGCTCTCGTTCCGGACGACCTCCTCCATCTGGTTGACACTTTCAAACGCTGTTAGCAGCTCGTCTTTTGAGGCGAAATGTTGAAGCTTCGCTTGATTACGTAACTGCAAACTCGATATGCCCCCGATGATGTACTCCAAAATTTTTTCCTCATCCACTGGAACGCGATTAGCAAGTATAATCTTCTCGTGGTAATATGCACTTAATGCTTCTCCCTGCTTCCACTTTCTCTCTTCGAACTGCTTCCGCAGCTTCAATTTACTTTGACGGTGATCGTACATCTTGCACATTTCGAGAAGTATATCATTAGCGCTGAGCTCGACATGCTCGGGGCGAGAGTGAAACCACTCTAACGCTTTGTTCTTAAGACGCGCTCCTATGAAAATCTTCGCACTGTTGTCATCCAAGTGATATGTTGCAATTAACAATCGGGCTTGCTTCTCCCAATTTCGGAACATGCCCTCTTTTCCTTAAAAATCGCTCAACAATTCGCATATTGCTTTCACGCTATGTTTCGATGGCGTTTCTGGTCCTGCATCGTTCCGCGGGGCATTACGCAACATCTGGTTCTCTCTCTCCAGCATCCGCATCTCTCGCTCCATTAACGCTTGTTCTCGCCGCATGAATTCCATCTCACGCATCACGTCTTCTGGCAGAGCCCCGCGGTGGCTAGCGCGTCAATCTCTTACCGACATACGCTCACTCGCATGTTCGGTATTACTTATCGACGTATGCTCCGCCTCTCGACGCCGATCTCCTGCCGGTGCACCCTCCTCCTGCTCGTTTCCTCTTGATCCTGTACCACACCGATCGCTCTTAATTCGTTAATCCAGTCGTTATTTGGCTCTGCCGCTTGCAATCGGGTTATCAATTCCGCCTTGCTGCCCGACGTCGGCAACTGCCGTTCTTGCAGCAACTCTTTGAGCTGGAGCACTTTGCAATTGTATAGGGCCATCACGTTTCCGATATACGGAAGTTCGGAACACTGAAGGACACCTCACCGACACGGTTTCGCGCTTGGAATTACCTGGCAGTTATTCACAGCGTTGTTAGTTCACTGCGTTACACCAACATTCGAATACCGATCCCTTCAATCCCACTTCTGAATTTGTAAGGGGAGAAAGCCACTCGTTAACGTTTATAATCAGGATTTATTAGCCGGTACAGAAAACGAGACTCCTCGGCGGTTGATGCAGGATTGAGCCTGTTCGTTCGTTGCCGGGCTGCGTTGCTTCTAAACAAACTACTATCAACAGAAGACTGACGCTCTTGTCGCGAAGCGAGCACGAAAGCACGAAAATATTTACGCGACCGAAAGACGATCGATCTGTTGCTATGCCGCATTATACTATGGTTCATTTTACTATAGTTCCTAATGGTCAGGCGGAACGAATTAATCGCATAGTGATTCCTATGTTGGGCAAGCTCGTAAATAAAGAGGAACATCAACTTTGGTATAAAGTGTTACCGCAGATCGAACACGCTTTGAACAACACGATAAGCAAAAGTACAAATGAAACACCCAGCCAATTGCTTTTTGGAATCGACCAACGTGGCACAGTAGATGACTTGGTTAAGGAATACTTGAATTCGAGCGTAAATATTAAAGATAGAGATTTAATAGATATTAGAGCAAGGTCTTTCGAAAAGATAGCGTCTTCTCAGGAATATAATAAAAAATCCTTTGATAAAAAGCACAAGAAACCGACTGCATACAAAGAAGGCGAATATTTACTACTGCGTAATTTTGACAGTACTGCCGGTACTTCTAAGAAGCTCGTTCCTCAATATAAAGGGCCATATGTTGTTGCGAAAGAATTGCGAAATGACCGATACTTAGTTTCCGATATTGCAGGATTTCAAAATACGCAAAAAAAGTATCAAGGCGTTTGGGAAGCCAAAAACATGCGGCCTTATGTTAAGTAGACTAGTAGGTATAAATAGCTTGTAAGACGTCACACTATGTTCCATAATTACTGTTATTTGCGTTGTCTTTTCAATGAATTAAATCGAGGACGATTCTGAGTCAGGATTGCCGAAACTGTAGGAACTATAGTATAATGAACCATAGTATAATGCGGCATAGCAACAGATCGATCGTCTTTCGGTCGCGTAAATATTTTCGTGCTTTCGTGCTCGCTTCGCGACAAGAGCGTCAGTCTTCTGTTGATAGAACCTCGTTCTTTCTTTTTGCCGCGCATCGAAAGACAATGCTTGATACAATAGGCCGTGCTATATAGCTATATAGTGTGACGTGACAAAGTCGCGTCCCCTATCTCAGTGGTAGCTCGGCCGAGGGAGGCGCCAAGGATGTTACCGTTACCGAGGGGGGAATAACGAGGCATTGGCGTAACTAGGTAGTAATTTCTTTGGCGAGTTTCAGCGATCATGCGAGAGGATACTGAGCAGACGGCCACCACATTTTTGTAACGGTTTGAGCCGCTCCGAGGGAATATTACAGGTGGACAGCCGCGAGCTGCGAGGAGAGGATGGCCAAGGGACGGGCAACGCGGGTGCTGCCGCCGGTAAAGGAGAGCGCCTCAGAGGGGAGGGCGTACAACCGTAGCCGAATGCCGACCCGAGGAAGGAGAGGATCTCTAGAGGGGGACGCCCCGGGAGGAGATAGCGAGGAAGATAGCCCGCCGCGGAGCCCTGATACCGGCCGGCGTGCCCCGGCCTGGCCAGCCGGGCCGTCGGGAACCGGCCATGAGTCGCGGCCTGGACAGCCGGACTCTGAGAAGGATTTAAATTCGCCGCCCACAGGCGCGGCGAACCAGAGAGGGCGCAAGAGCAGAAGTGGCAGCGCTCGTAAAGGTTGAGCGGCGCTGACGACGCGCCTCCCCGACGCGCAGGCGCGCAGCTGAGGCAGGCCCGGCGTGGTCCCGCCGGTCCCAGCGATCACCACTGTCGTGCGAGCCGCCATCCGGTGACATCCCTGCCTGCCTGCCGAGATCCAGAACGCCGGATACACTTGTAAGGCCGCTGCTCGGACCTCAAGTAAGAATAGCTCGAGACCGTGGTTCTCCCGGGAGTAAGATTGTATCGCGAACGCAATTATTTTTCCGAGTAGAGTCGAGTATCGAGAGCATGCTTGCGGGAGGCCCGGTCAAGAGAACGGTACGCGAATGCCCGTCTGGGGAGCTCACGCGAGGCCGCCGACAGTCAGGCGTAATCTGTATTCCGAGTGTTCGTAACGCGTGTTAATTGTATCGTGGGAATCGTTCTGTCGTATTAACGCGCGTTTTCGTGTTGTCGAGTCGCGCGTTGTGTTAATGTTATTCCGCGTATTAAATGCTGAATCTGTAGTAGAGTCGCGGGTCGTTCCGCGAGAATTGTGCGTAGCTGGATCATTGTCACGAGGTGCCCGTTGCGTGGGCCGTACCGAGTATCATCGAGGGGCAAGAAAGCTTCCCGTGGTCGGGTCGTGCCGCGCCGGCTACTCGAGCGTGGATATTGGGGATCTCGCGAGGTACCGAGCGTTAAATTGCGGGTGCCCTTCGCGGGATTATTTTGTGAAATATCGGGCGAGGTAGCTTCGCGTAAGGCGAACTATCATTCGCTTCGTTAGTATAATTACGGATCTATTTGTCTGTTTATTCCGCGACTATTGTGACCGTCTTCATTGTTACCGAGAATTGTAATCCGTTGGGATCTGTCTTTCGTTCCGCGAGCGCTGTGCTGGCGCGATCCGTCAGTATTATTTCCTGTTAATTTCCGCGAAAATATCACTTAGTTATAATTTTCGAGAGTGTATACCAGTTCTCTCCTGTTTTCCGCGAGATCAGGGGCCGTCGCCGGCCTTCATGAAATACATCCTGCTTGTTATTTACTGATTAAATATATTTCTACTGTTACTAAGTCTTGTGTGCTACTTGCGCCGCATTCCCTCTCCTCCTCTCTAGAATCTAACACCGATTCCTCGTTAGAGCTCACCCCTGAGGTAATTAGCGATCTTAGATTTTGTGAAACGTGGTGCGCGTAATCGCACCTGGCGCCCATACCGAGTAAGTTTATCTGGTCGAGCTACCGCTTATCATTACTAGCATCTGAGATACGTAAAGTTGGAGCTTTATTGAGAAACACTTTATTGAGAATTGATTCTGATTTTGGCCATAATTCGACGGCGCGCTTCCTCGCGGCGGGCGAGACCGGAGGTAGCCGGCGTCGTCGCAATAGCTTAGGCGGCTCGAGCGCTTCTCCTCGCGCGCTTTCACTTGTACGATTTTAACATTTGAAAACTCGATAATTATTGCGAATGTCGCAAAATGGTAGACGATTTTTATGTTAATCTCGACTCCTTCTACCTTTCGACAAGCGTTGGGTAGTGCTTTGAGACACTATGTATATGATGATATATAAAATTAAAAATAAACACAATTAAAAAAAACGTAACAGTTTTTCATTTATTATCTTCTTTTGCGAGTTCTGTTACTCTAATTTTTTATATCAGCTCTTGCTTCTAATTGTGCGGCGTCGAATCGTGCGGTGTCGAATCGAGCGTGTCGAATCGTGCGGTGTCGAATTGTGCGTGTCGAATCGTGCGGTGTTGAATCATGCTGTGTCGAATCGTGCGTGTCGAAAAGTGCGGTGTCGAATCGTGCAATGTTCGTGTCGAATCGTGCGGTGCCGAACCGTGCGGTGTCGAATCGTGCAATGTTCGTGTCGAATTGTGCGGTGTCGAATCATGCGGTGTCCAATCGTGCGGTGTCCAATCGTGCAGTGTTGAATCATGCGGTGTCGAATCGTGCGGTGTTCAATAGTTACGTGTCCAAAAGTGCGTGTCTAATCAAGCGGTGTCGAATCGTTACGTGTCCAAACGGGATACGCCCCTCTCGGGGAGGGCACCAGGTCTCTACTTACATGAGAGTTCACTGTCGGCGAGGCCCCGGCACGAATTCCAACGCAAAGAGCGCAAGGTAACGAAGGTACTCGCTCATGTGGCCGGTCGCAGGTAATTCCTGCGGCGCCGAGGTAACAAACACGCGACTGGGGCCAGCGCCTCGAGCAAACCCTCTTTTCTATTGCGGGGACGCCAGGGTGGTAACCTTACAATTCTTCGGTGCTCTTCTCTTCGTCCGGGCGGCTCGTAATTCGGGCGATGCCTTCTCGTTCCTTGCCGGCACGACAGTGACGGGGCTCTCATCTGCCGGGATCGCGCCGGTTTCCCGCGCTTGCGCCGTTGCGCGCCTCTCGACCGGATCGCCGATCCTCGCGCTCTCGGCGCCTGGGCTGCTCGCTCGCCGCTACTTCCGGTGGCGCCACTCCAACTCTAGGGCGCTCTCATTGGTCCCTCGGCTACTCGCGCGCCTCCCTCTCTGGCGGCGCCGTTACAATTACCTCCGGCTCCACGCGGGCTTTTCAAATCAACCGGCTGTCCGAACCGCGATGATTGAGTCGACGTTCGGGGTCAGGCTGGCCGGGCCTCGGCCCCGTCCGCCGACAACTCCTTGTCGTGACGGTCCCAGGGCTGCGCACTTCCCTGATCCGCTCGGCACCCCGGCCTGATTTCGCTCGGGTGTGCCCCGAGGTCCTCTCCTGCTGTTGCGACCGAGTGTAGAGCGAGCTCCAGCCGGCGGCAGCTCACGCGCCCGCGGGGAGGTCCGGGCGACCCGACTGCTGACTAGGTCTGTCCCCGCCACTTCCTTGATCCTGACAGCTTTCCCTCGTTGCGGCCCACGGCCGTTACAGGTTGACTCCGATTACCCCTGGCAATCCCTTAAAACTTAAATGCTAATTAGACCAATTAAAAGACCACATCCGCCCTCCCCTCGCTCTGACGAGAAGGCATCTCCGAATTCCCCTCGGCCAAGCCCGTCCGGGAAGGAGACGCGACTTGTCACGTCACAATATATATATATATATATATATATATATATATATATATATATATATAAATGTTTAATCGCAAAAATTTGCATAAATTTTTGCGATTAAACATTTATTAATTAAGAACACAGTCACCGAAGAGTAGTGTCCGTAGATCCGTAGTGTCATATATTTATATAGCAGGTGACTACCAGCGCCACATAGTGGATTAGTTCAGACGGCGTCAAAATGCGGCTCGTTTTCTCGCTCGTGTGTCACCCCCCTGCTTGAAACGCAGCTATTGTTGGAAAATTAATACCCTTCCCTCCCCGGGTTAAATCTACACGATTTAATTATTTAAAAAACTGTCAAAAAATTATTGCGAAAAATATTTCCACATGCCTCGGTAGTCGAATTGGTACGACGCCCTTCACGGAATGAGGGAGGTTCCAAGTTCGAATCCTGGCTGAGGTAATATTTTTCGCAATAATTTCTTGACAGTTTTTAAAATAATTAAATCGTGTAAATTTAACTCGGCGAAGGAAGAGTATTAATTTTTCAACGATAGCTGCGTCTCAAGTCCGACGAACAATCGGCGCGCAGTTTATTAAGTTGGAATACATGTATATATTATACATTGTAATTTGTTACTTCGGTAACTATTTTTTTACTTGCGCACCACGTACCGCGCCTGACTCGTATTGCCGTCTATTAATTTGTTGATAAATATATTCGTCAATTGATATAAATTAAAATAAAATAAATTAATGAAAACTAATTATTTTTCAGTTGTACGTGGATTTATAAAAACTAATTTTAATGCATTTACAAATAACTCTAAAAGTTATGGTTACGGCTCGATTACGGACGGGACGTACAAGTTAGAAGTCCAAATCATAAATTATAACTTTAAATATGATTTAAAAAAAAAAACATGTAGAAATAAAAGGTTACATAAAAGTTGTAAGTAAGTTGTATTTGTTAAATATTAAGAAATTAATTTAATCGTTCCTTTTTCTCCAGTGACACCAAAGTGAAATTTCCATTATTTAGTCTACATTTTGATATAAGAATATATTTATTACTTTAAATTATTACTTCAATAATATTAATTATATTCATAAAATTACAAATGTTATTTTATATAAGTTTTTCATTTTTTTCATTTTTTTTTAATTTGGCGCCTGTTAACTGCAATCATCGATGATTAATAAACTCTATAATACACAGTTGACTGCTGTTCGAGATCGCGAATGCTCGAGATCACAAATGCTCTTGAATATTCTTATTCTCATTTAGACGACTGTGTCATGAGTCACAGCAGCAGTGTAACGCGATATTTATTCAGCGGACCACCTAAGAATTATTCTCCGTACGATGCCGAGTCACTCTGATTCTCCGGCACGGTCTTTTCGACGATCGATACTCTAATTTCAAAGACAATGACTATATGCACCTTCGGTCTATATTTCAGTTCGAGAAGCTCTATTCCATGACATTTTGACCTTAGCTAAGCAGTTGTCATCCCTGGCGCGTTCTTTGTCTCGTGTGGGTATAAAAACCCGTAGAACTTACGGCGCGTCGCCATTCGTCAACAGTGTGTCAGTAGGTTAAGATCTGTCATCGATCGATATTGTGATGGTCAGTTCTCATTCACGCGTGGGCTATCCAACACTACGAGCGAGAAAGTGTTGATAGAGAATTCACTTTAAAACGCCCGCGTTCCGAGTTCACTTAAATTCAAATACATTTGTAAATTATGTCACTCTTTAATTTCGGCATTATTCTTGGTTGTTAAATAAACTATTGTGTTATTTCACGCTACCGATGTTAGTAGTCTCTCACGCATTATCCCTTCTTCACTCACACGCGCGCAAACATTTCTGGTCCTTCGAGCCGGATATAGATATCATATACCGGCAATCTTACATCATCGTTACGAGTGTGAGTGTCAGTGCGTGAACTCCGTGACACCTGCGAAGCATAAAGATGAGCCTCGACGCGGAAGGTGCGCTGAGGAGTCAGTATGACCGCTACGGGCGCATTTCACGAATCGTGGAAAACCTGAGAAAATTAGGAGAAGCGAAGATAACGCCTGGAATGGTGGAATCAAGAATCGAACTCCTGGATTCTTACTGGACGAAGTTTCAAACCATTCACGACGCGCTCCTCTCTAGTTTTTGGAGCGCAGTCAAGGAACATGAATATATTAAATCAGGTTTTGTCGGAACCGTCGAAGAAGCATACATGACGCAACGCTCAACGCTTGTAGATATGAGAAAAAAATCGCGTGGTCAACTCGGACACGCAAGTGCAATGCGAGGGCATGAAGGAGAAAGCACTCCTCGGAAGTCGCTGCCACGAATTCAGCTGCCCACCTTCACAGGCAGGTACGATGAATGGTCCGCGTTCAAAGATCTCTTTGGCTCAATAATCGATAAGGACACCGGGCTGTCCAATGTGGAGAAGCTCCACTATTTAAAGTCGTGTATGAAGGGAGAGGCAGAACAATTGTTGAAAAATCTACCAACAATCGCGGATAATTATAAGAGGGCTCTAACCTTGCTAACCGAACGTTATGACAATAAACGATTATTAGTGAGAGCCTGCTTCTCAGCTTTGACAGCGCTGCCGAAGTTGAAGGACGAGTCGGTTCCGGGATTAAGCCGACTGTTTCACACGATGATTCAGACCGTCAGCTCGCTCGAGAGCATCGGGCGTCCTGTCGACAACAGTAGCGATTTATTCGTGCATATCTTAGTAGAATTACTAGATCCCAGCTCCAGGCACGAGTGGGAGAATAGTATAAGCAGCTCTACTGACCCTCCAGCTTATGCCGAGCTGAAGTCGTTCATGGAGTGTCGCTTACGAGCTTTGGAGGCTCTTCATCCGAACGGTCGTGAATCGAGCACGACCGGCAAACCGAATGGTGTCAATCCGCAAACGAGGCGGACACACTTTGCGCAGAAATCAACCGCGTCGGGTACAACCGCGCCGGGTACGACCGCGCCGGGTACGACCGCGGGGTCGAACGGGGGCAACCCGCAAGCGATGCGGGCCCAGCCAGCACGGAGGCAACCCGGAAGCGGCAGGTGCTCCTTATGCGAGAAGGAGTATTACGTCACGGGCTGCGGCATGTTCCAGGAGAAGTCACCTATGCAGAAGAAGGACTTTGTAGAAAGTAAAGGACTTTGCTACAACTGCCTCGGGGAGCACTTCGCTTCTGCATGCCCGTTAAAGAAGACGTGTGGAGTGTGTGATGAGCGGCACCACACTACAATCCACGACGTTTGTCAGCGCAGGAACGATGCCATAGGGGCATCTATCTCCTCGCTACATGCGAGCAAGCTCGGTGGAGATCGAGCGGTCATTCTCCTCGCGACGGCTCGCATTTCCATAACGGACAGGTATGAAAATCTAGTTTCTGCACGTGCTCTGATTGACTCAGGTTCCGAGGTCTCACTGGCTGCTGAGTCGCTCGTGGAGCGTCTACATCTTCCTCGCTCTCCCGCCATCGTCATTTTTGGAGTAGGTGGCAACAAGACGGGGTCATCAAAGGGCAAGGTCGATCTCAAGGTTACATCGCAGGCAACCGAGGCGGCGATTCGGGTAACCGCATTGGTGCTACCTCGCATAACAATTTATGGAGAACGCATCAATTGGGGGAAGGCCACGTGGCCTCACCTCAATGATCTGCAGCTGGCAGATCCAGACTTCCGGGCCAGGGATCCTGTGAAGATTCTATTGGGCGCAGACGTCTACGCAGCAATTCTGGAGGACGGAGTGCGGAAAGGAGAGCCGTACACACCCGTGGCGCAGCGGACCGCGCTAGGATGGATCCTCTCGGGTGCCGTCAAGGATACTGGGCCGCGATGTCCAGCCATTTCTCACCACTGCTCAATCGGTGAGGATTTAAGCGCTCTCGTAAGGCAGTTCTGGGAACAAGAGGAGCCGACGCGAGTCCCATTACCTCTCACGGAGACCGAACAACACTGTGACGACCTCTTCAAGAAGACACACAGCCGGACAGGAGATGGGCGATATATGGTGCGCCTGCCAGTCGCACCGACTCTACCTCGTCTCGACGAGACAAAGCGAATAGCAGAGAGAGAGTACTCAAAGGCATGGAGCGTAAATTCGAATCTGACGGAAGGCTCTATGGATTATATGCTAATTTTCTAAAAGATTATGAAGTGTTGCAGCATATGACCCCCGTGCCGCAAGGCTGCGAGCTGAAACAGGCACGAACCTGTTATCTACCACACCATGGAGTTCTGAAGGCTGCCGGAGACGAGGTCAAGATACGAGTCGTCTTCAATGGATCGGCGCAGCTTACATCAGGCGACTCCCTGAACCGGCACTTATACACGGGGCCCAATCTATTGCCGACTCTGGGCACCATTCTGACGCGATGGCGACAGCATCGGTTTGTTATGGTGACGGACATCGCCAAGATGTATCGACAAATCTTGGTACATCCCGACGACCGGGATCTTCAGTGGATTCTTTGGAGGAAAGACCGCGCCGAAGCGATTCAGGAATATCGCCTCAACACCGTGACGTACGGCCTCTCCTGTGCACCGTACCTTGCAATCTGGACGCTTTATCAGCTTGCAGCGGACGAGGGACACCGTTTCCCTCTCGGGGCGGCTGTTTTGGAACATAACACGTACGTCGATGACATCTTCGCCGGAGATGATTCCAAGGAAGGCGCACGAGGCTTGAGAAATCAGCTGATCGAGATCTGCACGGCGGGCGGCTTTCCACTGAGCAAATGGGCCGCTAATGACGAGGAACTGTTACATGACCGGAGGATCGTCGACAATCTCGCAGCCTGCGGGAGTGGGAACCTGATGTCGGCCACTCCACATTAGGCATTCAATGGCACTCTTGCCTCGATGCCTTTGCATTCAAGGTACGTCCTTGCGGAGAAGGAAACATTACTAAACGAATTGTGCTTTCAGAGACGGCGCGTCTCTTCGATCCGCTAGGATGGCTTGCACCAGTGGTTGTACGAGCCAAGATCTTGATTCAATCGTTGTGGCTACAACGAATTGAATGGGACCAGCCTTTGTGCCCTGAGGATCACCGAGCGTGGCAACTGTTCTGCAGGGAGCTTCCTCTACTCGAGAAATTGCGGGTGCCGCGCTGGCTCAACACCGGTGGAGAGAATCTCAGGATGGAGATTCACGGATTTGCAGACGCATCAGAACGGGCAATTGCAGCAGTAGCCTATCTCAAGGTCACACATAACGACTGCGAGAGTAAGATATCTCTGCTGCAGGCGAAGACGCGGGTGGCCCCGCTTTGCCAAGTATCGCTCCCGCGCCTGGAACTATGCGCTGCCGCATTGTTGGTTAAGATCATCGAGGATGTGGAGACAACATTGGACCTATCAGGCGCAGAAAAACATCTCTGGTCTAATTCTAAAATAGCTCTAGCTTGGATACAGGGTCACCCGTCAAAATGGAAAACGTGGCAAACCGAGTTGCTGAAATTCAGCGAGCTCTTCCGAACGCAATTTGGCATCACATTCCGAGCGAGGAGAATCCAGCCGACTGCGCATCACGAGGACTCTCACCCAGCGAGTTACTTCAGCATCATCTGTGGTGGCAAGGACCGGTCTGGCTTCAATCTAGAGACAAACTCTATAGCCAGATCTTATCAGAAGAAATCGGGGATTTGCCTGATCAGAGGACGCACGTGCACCTTGCATCAAGGGACCCGGAGGAAGATTCGAATCTTCTCCGATTCTCTGGATTCCAGCGCTTGCTGCGCGTTACAGCATGGGGCCTACGATGGCTTAATGTTTTGCAATCTCGTCATAAACAGTTTGTTACAGGAACATTGGCGCCTCAGAAACTCGAGGATGCAGAGCAGAGGTGGATCAGAGTCGTACAGGAGGCCTGGTTTGCAGACGAGCTGCAAGCGCTGGCTCGCGGTCAGGCGTTGTCGAGGCGGAGCAGCATCTTGAAGATGCACCCGATCATAGACGAGAAGGGCATACTTCGTGTCGGCGGGCGGCTGAAGCACGCCATTCTGAGCAGAGATGAGAGGCACCCAGTGATTCTACCACGACACTCTCACCTGACAAACCTCATCGTGGACGCTTACCACCGGCGAGCTCTACACGGTGGTGTACAGCTTACGCTCGGTCTATTAAGACAACGCTTCTGGATTCCAGGCGGACGGATGAAAGTGAGGCAGCACATCCACCGTTGTGTGCGGTGTGTGCGATGGCGGGCGGCTTCCCCACACCCACTGATGGGGGACCTTCCGCGCCCGCGGGTACGGGCTTCACGACCATCCACTCATACGGTGGATTATGCAGGACCGATCCTGTTAAGGACAACCAAAGGACGGGGTCAGAAAGCACACAAGGGATTCCTGGTCATCTTCGTGTGTCTCAGCACACGAGCGGTGCACCTGGAGGTGGCATCAGATTACACCGCAGAAGCATTTATAGCAGCCTACAAGCGCTTCGTATCCAGGCGAGGTCTATGTACAGCGCTGTACAGCGACCAGGGGACCAATTTCATCGGAGCGGACGCTCAACTACGAGCTCTATTTCTTGACGCCAGCAGGGATCACAGCATTGCAAACACCCTTGCAAATGACGGCGTACAATGGCGATTTAACCCACCTTCGGCGCCGCACTTCGGAGGCATATGGGAGGTAGCGGTGAAATCAACAAAACATCATCTGCGAAGAGTAATTGGAGACGCTACCCTGACCTACGAGGAGCTCTCCACTTTCCTGGCACAAGTGGAGGCGTGTCTCAATTCGAGACCTTTATCTCCTCTCTCTGACGATTCAGAGGATCTAACAGCCCTTACACCGGGACATTTTTTGATAGGCGGAGCCATCAGCGCTGTTCCTGAGCCGTCACTAGCAGAGGAGCCAACCGGCCGTCTATCTAGATGGCAACTTCTTCAACAGCTGAGGGACCATTTCTGGAAAAGATGGTCTTCTGAATACCTCCAAGCTCTCAATTCAAGGCAAAAATGGCGGACCAAGGACGACAACCCACGTATTGGTGACCTGTGTTTGGTGCGGGGCGAGCAGACTGCACCCACCAAGTGGCCCTTGGCACGGGTGACTGCCATCCATCCAGGAGAGGATGAGCAAGTTCGAGTGGTCACCATACGGACCGCAGCTACCACTCTGAAGCGGCCCATGACAAAGATTATTCTATTGCCACGGGTAGATGACCCGGAAGACATCTAAGACCCTAAGCAAGAGTGTTGCTTGTAGTAATTTACGTAGAGTTGGTTCTCCAATTATATTAGTTTTGCCATTAAATTATGTTTCGTCAGATAACCTGACGAGGCGGGCGGAATGTTCGAGATCGCGAATGCTCGAGATCACGAATGCTCTTGAATATTCTTATTCTCATTTAGACGACTGTGTCATGAGTCACAGCAGCAGTGTAACGCGATATTTATTCAGCGAACTACCTAAGAATTATTCTCCGTACGATGCCGAGTCACTCTGATTCTCCGGCACGGTCTTTTCGACGATCGATACTCTAATTTCAAAGACAATGACTATATGCACCTTCGGTCTATATTTCAGTTCGAGAAGCTTCTATTCCATGACATTTTGACCTTAGCTAAGCAGTCGTCATCCCTGGCGCGTTTTTTGTCTCGTGTGGGTATAAAAACCCGTAGAACTTACGGCGCCATTCGTCAACAGTGTGTCAGTAGGTTAAGATCTGTCATCGATCGATATTGTGATGGTCAGTTCTCATTCACGCGCGGGCTATCCTACACTACGAGCGAGAAAGTGTTGATAGAGAATTCACTTTAAAACGCCCGCGTTCCGAGTTCACTTAAATTCAAATACATTTGTAAAGTATGTCACTCTTTAATTTCGGCATTATTTTTGGTTGTTAAATAAACTATTGTGTTACTTCACGCTTCCGGTGTTAGTAGTCTCTCACGCATTATCCCTGCCTCACTCACACGCGCGCTGAACAACTGCCAATGTCCGGTACAGCGTCATTGAAAGTTTAAGTGCCAATTGCCAGTAAATTCCACGGCAACGTGTTAATATTATAAATTTATTTTTCAGATGATGTTTTCTATTTAGATGTAAAAAATACATCAGATATAAAATTATTACAAGAAAATCAAAAAATGTCTTTTATGCAGTGTTTGCAGGGTACCAAGCCAATTAAAAGAGTACTTGCTAATGATACAAGTATAACAGACTCACCTAATAAAATTGTTTGTACATAACGTTATATTATACATTGTAAAGACGTTGAAAACTTCTATTAGTCAGTAAGTATATATATATATATATATATATATGGAGTCCCCCGTAGCCCTCGGCGGGGAAACAATCGGAGCGCGGAATGAGATGAAAAGTGCGCCGGTAAAAAGCGTGCGCAACGAAAAAGGACAGTGAAAAGGAAGGGCAAGCCTGAAGGAAGCTACGAGGAAGAGGAGTAAAAGGAGACGAGGTAAAGGACACAGCGGAAGAACGGAAATCTGCCCGAGAAGATGAGACGTGAGAGAGAGGTTAGGATGACGGCGCACGGAGGAATGTGGCACCGGAGGCGGGAGCAACGGAGAAGGCCATGTGGCTGCGCAGCGTGTGTGGTGGATGGGCGGCGGGATCGAGGAATCGAAATCGAGGGAAGGATCGACAGGAAGGAACGCATGGGGCCTGCTCGGAGAAGTGCGGGAGCGGCGGGGTGTTCCGGCGGGCTCCGGTCGGGCTGAAACGGCGCGGGGTGCCGGCCCCTCCAAAAGAGTGGGTCGGCGCCACTGCGGGGCGTCGAGGTGCGATACCGGGGTTTCGCGGCACTTACGCGCGGTGGGGAGCGAGAGGCGACTGCCGTGGCAGCGAATGGAAAAGTGCTAGGGAGATCGATGCGCAATCGAGCGAGGGCGAGAGATCGATTGAGGCGGAAGCCCGACGAGTCGATTGGGAAGGCGGATCGACGGTAAGGAAGATAACACGGCGGGAACGCAGGAGTGACGGTAGACGAGGACGAGGGTAAAGCGTAAAGCGTAAGCTGCAGACAAAGGAAGAGAGACACGAGGAAACAGAAGTAGGTGGATGCAAAGAAAGCAGGAGGAAGGAAAGGAAGAGCAACGAGAATATACATCCGTAAGAGTGTAATACAATGGCAAAAGAAATAAAGCCGAGGAGGGAAGGGCAGAAGAAGGAAGAGGACGGCTGGGGAAAAGAAATCATGGAAGAGTTGAGGGAAATGCGCCAAGTAATCCTGAGGGAAATGAAACGAGAGGGAGAGGAACTCAGGCAAGAAATGAGGGAATTAAAGAGGCTACTGGAAGGAGTGAAAGAGAGGCAAGACACAGGAAACAAGGGCAAGGAACGTGTGGGGCGAGGGGAGACGGGGGAGAGAAACGATCAGGAGACCGACGAAGAAACAGACGCCGAGGAAAAACAGAAGGAGGAGAGGAGGGAAGGAAACGGGGAGGCCGGCGGAGGAACAGCGGTGGATGCAGAACGGAGGCAGGAGGAAGAGAAACGCGAGAGAGATGGACGAGGGAGCGAAGAGGGAAGAAAAGACTGGTGGGAGGAAATGTCAAGTGAGGAAGAAGAGAGAAGCGAAAAATCTCGAGGATCCAGTGAGAGGGAGGAGGAAGAAACGGAACGATGGCAAGAAGACGAAGAACGGAATGGAGGAGCCATGGGGATGAAGAAGAACAGCGCACGAGAGTTGGTGAAGAGAAGGGAAGAAAAAATGGAAAGGGAGAGGGAAAGAAGAAAGAGAGAGAGAAGACAGGAAGAGGACAGAGCAGAGAGAGAGAGAATAGAGAGGAAGAGGAGGTCGTTGATATGAAGCGGTTTAGAGGGAGCAGAAATGACCGAAAGGAAGGAATTCATGGAGGTTATAGCGGAAATGGCACTGGATAGGAAGGTAGAAATTAATAGGGTGGTGGAGATAAAAGGAGATGGCAATAAGGACCTGTTGCTGGTGGAAATGAAAGAGGAGGAAGACAAAAAAGAACTATTCTACAAACGCTGGGAAATGAAAAAGAAATGGGGTGTAATAGTGGATGAAGAACTAACCAGGGGAGAAAGGTTAGTGAGATGGAGGATAGAAGAAAAGGCAAAAAAAGGAAAGAAGGTTGGGGAACTCCGTGGTGGCCACAAGTAGTCGACTGTGGATCAACGCAAAGGAAATATACTGGGACGAAGGAAGGAAAGAATGGAGGAGAGTGTGAGGGAAGCACAAGGAAAAGGAAAAGCAAATACCGCCAATAGAAGAGAGAGAGGAGGGGTGAATGAGGGAGCAGGAATCTCACAGAAGGCTTGAGCGTCCTTTTCTTTTTTTGTAAATGATTGTTCTGTTATAGAAGGGGCGCGGAGACCTGTAAGAAGGAAGGCAAATGATAGGACTAGGAGGGAGGAGCCAAGAGAACCTGAGGGCACAGAAGTAAGGAAACGGAGGAAGGACTTAAGGGCTAATAAAGGAAAGAAGGAAGGAATTAGAATGTAAGGTCGCACAAAGGCCAGGCTCGCACAGATGGAGATATGTAAAGGGTTGGGTACGTCCCTACAAAACGCCATGTATCTCGAGAAGGGCAGCATTACCTAAATAAAAAAAAAAAAATATATATATATATATATATATATATATATATATATTAGTATTATTTAATGTTTGATATTAAAAACTATAATATAAATATATATTAATAATAATAAAATGAAAAAATTATAATTTTATATAAAATTAATACTACATAATTTGATATAAAATTCTTTTACAGATTGGAGATTTGTTTGTAAATGGTTATTGAATTAGATATTTTAATTGATTAATTTAAACAATTCTTAAATTTTTATTATTTATTGGTCGTTCTTTGTTTGTGTTTTAAATATGAATCAGTAGATGCATATCGTATTTTAGTTCAAAGAAATAAATATAAAAAAAATAACAATAAAAGTATAAAAGTATAATAAAAGTATTCGATATGAGTTGTTTGACTTTTAATTTTTAAAATAAATATTTATTACTTATTTTAAGAAAAATAATATATGACGTGAGACACGTCATATATTAGTGTAGTATTTAACCATAAATTATATTATTCTGTCAAGTTCAATAAATATCTTATAACTTTTATTTGGTCATGTAAAAAATTTAATGGCATATAAAGTTAGTAATGATTATGCAGAATAACGTTACAAATTAAAAATATAGTTAAGTGTTACTTTTACATTACTATTAAAATATTTTAAATAATTTGAAGTAAGTTGTTAATTGACCGAAGAATATAGCTAAAATCTTTAAATTTTTTTAAAGTAAGTATATGCTTTTTCCGTATACGTATACTACATACACGCGCGCGCCCAAACACTTAATACATACACATTCATGTACATAACAAAAACTTACGCGTACGCTATATGCGTGTACATACATATAAGTAGGTGAAAGTTGCCGAATGTGTACCGATTTATCTAAATCTTACATTACCAATATTACTCTTACAAAGATAAAGATTTTTCATAACACCTCCACGGAAAGTTCGACTTTCCATGCCTGTAACAACTTTCCTCCCTGTTTAGCGGGTGGAAAGTAATCACTTTCCGCCCTAGGGAGGAAAGTAACCACTTTCCGCCCTAGGGAGGAAAGTAAGCCCTGGCTTGAAATTGACCACTCTCGCCTCTCTCTAGGCATGGAAGTCGAACTTTCCGTAAAGGTATTGTGAAAAATATCGTGTGCACCTCGAGGCGAAAGCTTTTTCAGACTCGTGTGATTCGCCGCCCTCGCCTTCGGCTCGGGCGGCAAACTTTACACAGTGCTGCCAGTAATCGGCCTTTGGTCGTACGGTCGTATAGGGAGGGGATGACGCAAACAAGCGAGCGACCGTGTCCGTGTGCGCTCGGCACTTCGGCCAGCTTCGGGCGGAGAGAAGAGTGCAGACATACAATCTGCTGTCTCTTTCTTTCCCGCTATAGCTATAGCTAATGCCGCCAGCCGCGAGAATCGTACTCGCCGCTCGTATGTCTCTTTTCGTACTTTTCGTATACCTGTAAATAAATCTGTAAATGTAAATATATTCTGTACATAAAAAGATGTAAGATAATTAAAGAAATAAAGAATGATAAATGAATAATAGAAATACACTCTTGGCCAACATGTCTATCTCTTTCTTCAAAGTTCCGTTATAAATTAAGAAAAATAACCTGTAATTAATACAAGAAAAATTGAATTAAAAATTAAATTATTTGCCTCAAATAGAAAATTAGAAAATATTCTGTTAGTATATATATATTAGTATATTTAGAGTATGTTTGTCTATTTCTTACTCTGATAATGGCAAATAAATATAGTAAAATTATAGGAAAAATTTTCATTTTATAAATGAAAAACGGTAATCTCTTTCGTTATAAAAAAATTTAAACAATTGTTAAGGGCCCTGGATACCTAGGTCAGCCATCTTGAATTGAGAGATAAAATATGGACAATTCTTACGGAAGATCTCAAATAAGAAAGAGTCACCGTACGATTGAATATAAACGCTTAAATAAAAGATGAAAGCATATTGTACGTTTATCTGCTCATTAATTTGCTAGTCCTAATATAGAAATTGTAGTAACAGTGCAATGAAAAATTGACAGCTGATGCGGTCGGCGTAGCACTGTTCTGGAAAATGATTTATGGCACTTTATTCGATTATTATTTGAGGCAATGGACAGCACATTGACATAACCAACAAACTGAAGCTCAATAACACACAATTTTTAGTACGATTAATGAATTATTTTAACAATGAGATCTTCCGCAAGACAATTGTCCACTGTTTTCCGCCGCGAGCCACTCGAGAAAGTCGAGAGTCGACTGGTGGGGCACACGCACACAAGAGAAAGAACGTATCTGAGGGCACAGGTACGTGCTTTCTCTTGTGTGCGTTTCCCCCACCAGCCGACTCTCGCGGCCACATCGCGACGCTCTGTATCAAGCTACGAAGCTTTCTCCAGTAGGTGTCGTGCCACTCGACCGCTGTATTTTCCGTGACTATCCAGGGCCCTTAATTTGACAATTCAACAATTAATAAAACATTATATTTAAAAAATAACGTTTTACACAATTGTAAAGCATATTGCAATTATACAGCATAGGAATATACACAAGTTGGTATTAATATTATCACAATATTAAACAAACAACTGTTTATATTTCCTAATAGTGTATACCTAATACATTGAAAAGGGAAAATTATGCAGTGAGAGTGTCGCGCGCGATTACTTACATTTAATAAAGCGTTCATATTTCACGTAATATAATATTTTATATCACACGTGCGTGGAAAGTGGCCCATTCCGCGCGCGCCATCTGTACGACAAATAGCCAATTCTCCACGCGAGAAATTCCCCACTCGAACCCGTGCGGGAATGAGATATTCCCGCACTGCGTGCGGGAATATCTCATTCCCGCACGGCCTCGAGTGAGAAATCTCTCGCGCGTGCGAAATCGGCCATCCATCGCACAGATGGCGCGTGCACAATAGGCCACTTTCCACGCACTTTGTAATATAAAATAGGGTGTGTAACACGTGCGGGTTGAGAATTGGACACTCGTGCGGGTGAACGCACTCGCCTTCGGCTCGTGCGTCCACTCCGCACTCGTGTCCAATTCTCAACTTCCCGCACTTGTTACACAAATAACTATTAAATAATATTGTCAGTGAGAATAGTTTGAAAATTACACAGCATACACACAATACATAAGTAATTTACTGAAAACAACAGAGGTAATAAATACATTGCTATGTATTTATTTCTCTCGTGTAATAATCCGTTCAAAATAAATTATTTCTTATTATTTGCTGGTTTCCAAAAATTAGTTATGTCTAATATTTATGGCTTTTGCGATGTTTCATCGCGGTTAATAAACTGTATCACTAGGTTTGACTTTCGGATTAGAGCCATGTTCTTTTTGGTTTAGAATCGTACGTTTCGTGGACATTTCAGTTCATTCTATTAGGGTGACGAACAATTTAATACATTGAAATATTCACAAAATGTCGGATTCTAAATCAAGTACAACATGGCTCCAATCCGAAACCAAATCTAGTAGTTAGTTATATGTTTACTTCGACAATTATTTTCGTTACTTTTAATAACATTGTTCAAAAAAGTTATGAAATGCTTTTATCTCGCCAACAGATGTCACATTTTTAATTGTTTTAATGTGTGCAAAAAAATTTAAGCAATTTTAAAACAGCATTTTAAAGAACAAAGCTTATTTTTTGAAGCGTTTTTTTAAATGGTTAGAATTTTTCATTCCCATGAAACTGTGTACCTTATGAAATACGTTGACCTTTACCTTATGAAATATGTACTTTTATGAAATATAAGGGATTCTCTTTCCGAAAAACCATTTTTAACGCATTTTTACTTGAAAAATTTCTTTCGCGATATGCATTGCAACTATAGTGAAAGTTGAAGTTTTATTTTTCAAAGACTTCATTTACAGTTTTAATGTTTTATCTAAAAGTTTTACAATTTGTAACTTCGCTTTTTATTTCTTATTATGAATGTCATCGAACCCTGGTAGAAATTTTGACTGGGCGCTTGCATGGCACTGACCAGCGTGCCACACTGCCACTTCAGGAGCTGGCATGACACGCTGGTAAGCGCCATCCGCGAAATCGTCACGTTTTGCCCGCTGGCGCCACGATGCTGGCATGGCGCTAACATGGCGCCAGTAAGGTACTATCATAATGCAAACATGGGACTAGCGAGTTTTTAACGTGGCACGTGCATGGCGCTAACATGGCGCCAATAAGGTACAATTTCTAAATCCATATAATGCATTTATTTAAAAATTATTCATTTAATTAGTTATTTTTAACAGACTGTCAATTAAACCAATAATATTTACTACCCCTAAATTAACTACTATCTCATAAATTAGGAAACATGAAAATAAATATGTATACAATGACAAACGTGACTCTATATCAATGACATAAAAGAAGTGGTATTAAGTTCAATAGGGTGATAAAATGACACCATTATAATTAAAAATAAAATATCTATATATATATAAGTACCGTCGTCTGTATGTATGTATGTATGTATGTCTGACCGCAAACTACTCATTCGTTAGTGGACCGAATTTTTACCAAAAGTATGTGAAATAGGGGTAGAATTTCCCGGGGAGTGCCATAAAGTGTATAGTATTTCGCTACTGATTTTCTGGAAACCGATTTTTTTAATTTTTCCAATTTTTCGGGAAATAATTGACCGAATCTTAAAAAATTTTCCGGGGTAGAATTTTCCGGGGAATGCTATAAAGTATATAGTTTTTCGTTACCGATCTTGTTGGAAACCGGTTACAAAATTTTTCCAATTTTTCGGAAATTAATTAACCGAATCTTAAAAAAAAATGAAGTAGGGGTAGAATTTCCCGGGAATTGCCATAAAGTGTATAATTTTTCGTTACCAATCTTTGGGGAAATCGGTATCAGAAAATTTTCCAATTTTTCGGAAATTAATTGACCGAATCTCAAACAATTGTATATGAAGTAGAGGTAAAATTTTCTGGGGAGTGCTATAAAGTGTATTATTCTTCGATACCGATCTTTTTGGAAACCGGTTACAAAATTTTTCCAATTTCTCGGGAAATAATTGACCGAATCTGAAGGGGTAGAAAGAACTAAAGAATGTAATAGAATTAGAAAAATTGCTAACAAAAATGGGGTTTCCGATGATGTGTATAAAATTATATTAATTTTGGACGAGCCTTAACTACGCACTGCGATATCTAACGATATTAATATTTTAATCTCAGAAGATTGGACGAAGGAAATAGAGGATTACAAAAATTGTAATTATAAATATTAATTAATAATTAATTGAGTTTTATTCAATCTTGCAAAACGTATATTTCGTGGGTGTAAAATAAAATTTCTTTCAATAATATTTATATTTTTTAATTAATAGTAAATAAATGTAATAAAATTAATAATAAATAAATCCTTTTCATAAAAATAAATATAAATTTAACAAATAATATCGTTCATAGGTTGATCAGTTTTAAATGAAATATATATAGATAAGATATGTAGGATAAGTTGCTACTTTCACATATTATATGTCAATTGATAAACCAGTCACTTCAATTCGTGACTGTCACGAACGATTATATTTTGTGTGTCAAGAGTTAGCATACAGATAAGATACAGTTTTTTATGCAATCTATCAAAGACAAATCGCAAGGAAAAGACAAAAAGAGAACATTATAAAAAAGAGAGAGAGAGAGAGACAAAGAAAAAAGGTATGTATCTTAAATTCTTTCCATCTCTCCATCTCTTTCATACATACATACATACATACAGACGACGGTACTTATATATATAGATAAAATTATATAAATTTTATTTATATTTATATCTATATATAAAAGTAATATGAATTATACGAAATCTCTGCAACATATACATCGGTAACATGTAAAAAATTTGTGAAAGAATTGGAGCTGTTTTCGAGATTTTATATCTGTATCAACCCAAGGAGCGCAAATATTTTGTAAAACCTGTCATTTATAAATTAAATGCTCAATTTGCATTAATTACGCATTTGAATGAGCGCATTTTAAACACGCAATTAATGTAGTTTGGAAGACAATGTAATTGTACGCGCATAAAAGTACGCG